>WYDI02020240.1:1396-16578 GCA_009867235.2 Psittacus erithacus | reverse complement strand
TTTATTTAAATAAGAACCAGAAAAAAAAATTTGCTATATTAAAGACAGGTACAAAAATGGTAGTTAAGAAAAAAAAAAAAGCCTGGATGGCCCCCCCCCCCCCCCCCAAATAAGTCAGTGAATCAGGCAGAGACCAGAATTCAAGGATGGATTGCATGAAATGAAAGAAAAAACTTTTGAAAAATACATACAAGAGGAAGAATAGAAAGAGCCATTCTGAAGGTTAATAGCAATGTCAGAAACAGACAGATTTATGTGGAGAACCATAGAACCAGAGGAAGTCCAGGAAGGAAGTATTCCGCCAGTGGCAAGAACACCTATTTTTGAAAAAAAATGAAGAATTCACTTTTCATAATAAATTTCAAGACAAATGCTCTTCCAGGGCTTCTATTTAATTAGAACAATGGTGACTGTGCCCAGACATTCAGATTATCTTAAGGGATATTAATTAACCCTTCAAGAAGGTCCTGAGAGAAGCAAGAATCAGTATTTTCATGCTTGACTGACAACGCTGACTGGACGTCACTTGCCAAATGACTCTACAGAGGACATCTGTACCATCATTTCCTAAGCAAATGATGACAGACTAGGAGAGATTACAGCTGCAGATATCCAAATGATAGATTTTTCATGCTCCCTTGATATACCTTCTGTGTGATATTTACACTTAATAATGCTGATGAAAATGAATCAGATTTCTACTGGTTTTGAATTTGCACTGTGAGGAGTACAAGCTCATTTTCTCTCATTTGCATCAGTCTTCTAAACATAACATAACATTCTCCCTCTTCCTTAGATAGCAGTATCCAGAAATCAAATTACATCCATTTTTTACTAATTACATTTTTAAGCTTGGCACCCTAATATGACCATTACACATGCTATTCTATTGGCTTTTAACTCTGCCAAAAGTAACAAGTATCAGTTCCTGTAATGTGCAACATGAACTGTTAATTAGGTTTAGATGTGCAGCTTTAGTTTTCTATTTTGAAGCTATTAGGAACACGCTAATTGTAATGCAGCAGGTAAATAAAAATCTGAAACTCTATTTCATAGCAATTGCAAGGAAGTCAAGATAAATGTGTCAGTTGCAAACAGATTTAGAAAGCATAGTGAGTTTAATGACTAAACATACTGCAAATCTTGACTGTTCCTAACAAACATTTGTTAATATTAGTACAAGTTGCACAATAGAAGAGTGAATATTGATAAGAAGACAGGGAGATCTGTAATCTTACTACATCTTCCAGCTCCACATATATAGGACAGGGTAAGAAATTTTCATTCTTGGTACAAGAAGATGGAAGTACTCACTCCTGATACTCGCATTTCTCTGGTGCCAGTGTGACAAGAGCTCACAGGGGACCTGCTAGAAAAAAGCAATCACACAAATAGGTTTGATCAGTCTGAAGACAGTTCTGGAAAAGTTTTAGGAAATACCAAGATGGACTCAGTTTTGTTCTTGTTAAGACTTTAGTTAGTTGTAAACTGAAACCTCTTGTTTTTTTTTCACTTTGTCATCTAACTTCCATCCAAGCCCCCTCTTTATTTTTTCTGCAAGAGAAAAAGACAACTTTTTTAAGGGAAAAAGACATAACTGTGATGGTATGGGTAACTGCAATAATTCAAAGCCTTTATTGCAAACCAGCCTTGACCTTTCTTTACAAAATAAGTTATTATTGCTACATATGAGGACCTCTGTCCTCATCTCATACCTGAGCAATATGTCCTGCTGGAAAAGAAAAGAAGCCATATCTGTAGTATGCAGACATTCTCTCAGGCCCATTACAGAGAGAGAATGGTAAAGTAAAGGAAATATTAAAATCAATCAACCAAACATACAACTTCCTCCTTTCACCTCCCTACCTGTCATCAGCACCACGCCCCACCCCCCCACCCCCCAGACTAAGAAATGTTTCAAAGAAGCATTATGTGAAGTAAATACCTGCATTTCCTGGAGGATTATTTTTTGGCTAGCTTGAACCCTGTGCACTATCTTCTGATAGTTTATGATACATTACTGATTATTCCCTGTAGGTACCCATTTTTAATCATTCCCAGTAAATTTTATGATGTCTTTGCTGGATATAAATGTCACTGGCCAGACCATCCAGGCATGATAAGAAACAATTTCAGCACTAGACATCTTTAAATATATAGTTGTCTGGCTGCGGGCTGACAGGACCAGAAGAGAAACATTCAGAAGGATGTGACAAGCTCTTTGTGGGGGATGGACCTCAATATATACCCTTATTAGGATTCACATCTCTGACATTACCCATGCCTCAGAGTCACATATCACTCAATGCACTAAGAAAACTTACAGGAACTGCTTTTCATTTCTGATTTCTGACCCTTGAAAGTAGAGTTGGAACAGCTTTTGAGTTTGGGGTTTTTTGTTTGGTTGGTTGGGGTTTTTTTCCCTGAAAATTTTAGAGTGTAATATTTGCAGATGTTACACATTTATTCTTTCTCTACTCCTCTACATGAGGTCAGTGTTAACACACTTTAATTATCTATATTGAAATGTCCTTTCAAATTTCTCTGAAACTACAACTGATTCTCAGTTTTCCTTGGGATTTTGATCTTCCAGAGGCAGCTCTTTTGAGTCAGTATCCCTTATATGCCTCCTACCCAGCAAAGCAAACTTCCTATATGTAACTCAAAATTTTTTCTCTGCTAATAGATACAAAGTGAAACATTTGCCATATCAGTAAAATTCAGCAAAGGTAATTTCTTTCTTCTGCTTCTTAAGAAGTTTTCTCAATAAATAAAGCATTGTAGTTCACATAACTAACTCATACACAGAACAATCTATGCAGTCACGTTACATAGGATTGTCATAATTGTCAAATACTGTTGACATAGTTGAACTGAAACCATATACTCTGACCTCCACCTTAATGGCTTGACATGTTTTCCCATGTGTAGGCATTTAAAATGCAAACAGAGGCATGGTATAAAACCTGCCCATGTCTGCTTAGTGTCACCCAGCACTCTGCACATTGGCACCTTTCATCAGGATTCCTGATTTAATTTATTCCCTATTCCATCACATTTTTTAATATCTACTCCAGAGCATCTTTGAAAGCGTAACTGGGAATGGTAAGTGGAAATACATTAAACTATCCCTCCCCCTTCCATTCTTTTGCAACAATACAGGTAGTGAGGTGCAATTGTGGGTCAACATTACAGCTTTCCCCAGAGGATATTGCCCTCAGTCTAATCCTCCATTAGAAAATTCATTTGAAGATTACTTCCTGGGTTTTAAATCTGTTACTTCACTAGTAAAATTATTATGATGTTAAAAAAAAAGAAATCTGGTTTAAGAAAAAATTGAAAAGACCCTCTTAAAATTCGTATCAAATTCTGAGAAAAATAGCCTGAAACAAGTGATATGGGAGTTGTATGAATGTAATACAGCAGAGATAATGGAAGAAAGTATATAATAAAAAGAGTCAGCTTTTTTCTCTTCTCCCCTGTAAATGGTAGGACAACTAAAAGGAAACAACAGAGCCTGAAAATCACAGACCAAGCATATGAAAAATGGAAACAGACAGAGGAAATTAACAATTTCCTGTAGAACCAGAACAATGTTTTCAAGATACACAATAGGTTTACAAATGAAAACAACAAAGGGACAAAAAGTTTCCAGAGAACATGCTTTCTTCTTGAAATACCAAACCGTACAAATTGTCTCTATGATCTGAAAGAAATCATTTTGAGAAAAAGCTTTGTGATTGAGGTAAATTTAGCAAATATATTTCCCTGTTCTTTTTTTATACAGTTAAGTGGCTCTGAAATGTATAAAAGCATTTAGCCCAGAAGATACATCATAGTAACAGCTTTTCATGTAGATACTAAGAATAAACAATTAACATGGTTTTTGCATAAAATTATGTGTACTTCTTTATAATAGTTTCGTTATTTGCATTAAGTAGCAAGTTAAGGACCCACAATATTAAATTATCTGGGACATTATTAACCATGAATAAAACATGCTTGTGGTAATGTAGAGTAAAGCAATACTTTTGGGGAGTGAAAGTCAAAATTTCATGCAGAGAAAAATACACTCTGAGGAGCATGGGCCAGCATATACTGCTACAGCTCTATAACACTGATTTACATCAAGTGCTAGTTTTGAATGAAGCACTCCCTTTTCTCATTAACAGTCACTCAGTGAAGCAGGTTTGATTTAGGACAACTGTGTGTTATGGTGCAAGACAGCTATATGTGGCCCTTTAATCTCCTGCAGCTTAAAAGCAGCTCCCACTCCAGGGCAAAGTCACGCAACTAGTAATGAGATTTTTGTGTCTAACTATTGCCCAGCAATACAAAATCTCAGCACTGGAAGCAGTTGAGCAAAGCACAGGCTAATGAGTCTGATATCAGTGACTGCTTTGATGCCCAAAGGGACCTCCAGGAATGCCCTGCAGAACCTATGAAAAACATGTCCTACAATCTGAAGCTTTGATTTTACGGTCACAACAAATGGATGACACAGTATAATGGACAGAGACTAAGGTCAATGGGACAAAGGCTCAAGGCAAACAATTTGCTCAGGTTTCAGATTTTAATTGTCTAGCACCACTGGAAAACTGACAAAAGATCTTCCAAGACTGATAATCAAGAACTAAGCACTCAGTATCAGCAAAAATCAGTATTTCTCCTTTTGCTTGGACTGTCAGAGAAAGGACTGCAGCTAGTACATAAGAGGATAGGACACGTAGGGTTGCTTTTTCTCTTTTATTGTACTTCAGTACTTCTGAATGCTAAATTATTTTGACGGACACTAAAAATTTTAAAAAGTGTTGCAAATTAATGTCCTGGCCAGAGCAAAATGACAGATAACTCATATAGACTGCAGAACCTTCTACTCTTCCTGCTTGACAAGCAAGACATGATGAGTTCCTTCTGCTTCATTTCCCCTACTATTTAGACATGAAAATGAAGTAAGGATCTGATGTGATTACAGTGTTTATGCAAGAAAAGAAGTGGAGGGGTTGAAATTTTTCTCCTTAATTGCAAACCATACACTGACTTAATACTGAATTTTTCTGAAGATTTTCTTTTTTTAAATGAAATTGAAAACATTTCTGGTTGAAAGGAACCAAGTATGTGTTGCCCCTAAATTCACCCTGTCTGGAATACTTTATCCTAATGCGGATGTAATACTACGAGAAGTTTACAATAGGACCAAACAATCTTTCCTAAATAATATTGTGGATTTTAAGCAAGACCACCCAATCAGTCCAGGCAGCTGCCTTATTATCTTCATAAAGATAAAGCATTAGTGTTTTCCTGCAGAATACTTGAGCCACTAAAGGTTTTTACTTATGCAAATGCAAAAAGTTTCTAGGTTTTCTCAATTTTTGATATAACTACCAACTCTGAGAATATTTGAACATCATCAGCGGTGAAAGCCATTGGAAGTCAATGAGATACTTCGGGGGTTTATTAAGTTAATAATTCTACTTAGCATAATACCATCACGGAAAGATGAAACAAATCCTTTGCAAAACAGAGCAATGCGGAGGGATTACAACTGTTTGGTTTACTAATTAAATTCCCTATTTGGCTCCTTTGCTACAAATTTAATTTTATAAACTTGTTATGCATGTCATTCCATGAGTCATAGAGCAGTTAGTAAAACTGATAGACTACACATAAATTTCATTTCCTAAAGGAGAACCTTACTGGGATTTTCCACTGTGCTTGGGGGTTTGGCTTTTTTTGATGAAAAAGCTCTGAAACAGTGGTAGTTAATCAAATTCAAAGCCAGAACTCTTGGGGTTTGATTCAAAAGTCACAAAAATAAGTAGAAAGTTTTCATGGCTCTCATGGTTTAAGACCAAGTGACAATATGAAGTTTTGGAACTAGATGATTTTTAAGGTCCTTTCCAACACAAATCATTCTATGGTTCTGATAACTAACCACCAGATATATGCAATGGTTTTAATTCTCCAACTTTCTTGTTCAATGAGAGAGTCAGTGCCACTCAGAAGAGAAGTCAAAGTGGAGTTAGTGTCATGGACCACACCTGCCGCAAGCTGCTGAAAGAGACCAGAGCTAGGTTTTGATCCAAATGTGTTCAGGTTTAGGGACATAAAATGCATTAATAGAAATATGAGTGTTACAAATATTCTGATCTCTCTGGTTGGTTCAATAAAATATATTTCTAGGATTGAGAACTCAAATCACAATGTTCAACCCCATTCCTGCCTTTTGTTTTAAATGCATAACTTTTAGGCTTTTGATTCTTAGACCTGAAAAAGTACATTTTGGAAACAAAGTAATTTTCAGTCCTGTGCAGGTATGATCTCTATTACACAAATGATTTTTTTAGGAACTTTTCTTTTTCTCCTTCTTTTATTGCTAAGTATGTTTGTAAAGACTGCAAAAAACAGTATCTGGGTAAGTGTGTCTGAACTCAGTATTCCAGCATTTTTATTAAGGTTCATGTATTTTTTAATAGACACAGACTCCCTAAAGATTACATTCTATCTACCAATGCTCCATTATGAACTTTTGACCATGAAAACTCACTTTAGCTAAGTTAAGTTAAGTAGTTAAGCTGTGCTCGTGATGCCTAGAATTGCTGAAGAGCTATGGTCAATCCAAGAATTTCCTTTTAATCATTTTTGTCCTATAAAATTTTAGCTGAATATCAGACATGAAGTTTCAGATGTGCATTTGAGCATGCCATGCCCGATGACAGCTCATAAAAATTTATACCTGTAACTTATTAAATATTGTTCTCTATAAAGAAAACTGGACCTTTTATGTCATCTGATCATGCAGGTAAAATTTGAAGATATATACAACTGCGTTACAAAATTTCATAAATGTATATTCTGCCTGGACTCACATCTACTTCTTTACATTGACTATATGGTTACTGTAAACAGAAAAGTGATACCATTTCTCAACAAATGTTATTCATATAGGAAAGGTAAGTATAATTTGCAAGACTTCCAAGTTTGTGATGCAAAAAAGATTCTTATGACCAGCATGGAACAAATAAAAGTATTTTGTTGTATAAATTTGAAATATTATTCTGATAAAACTGGTTTATGTGGTTAGTTTGTATAATATCTTATCTGTGTAATAAAATGGAATATAAAAATTAAATTATCAATCTACATCTTCACATTCATCTTGCAGAAAATTCCTAACTACTGAATTGTAACTTGTGATCATTAATTTATACACAGGTGCATTACATTTAAAAAGCAAAATTGAACCAGTTACTACTTGGATCACATAGATTGTCTGAAAGCACATAATTCAAATCTCTAAGGCACAATTTATTCAGTAACATTAACACTCAATAAAAGTCCTGTATTACTTTCCTGAAAGAGAGTAGTCCTTTGTCTACACAGTTGTTTAAATCACGACTTTTCCTTACCTGCAATGTTACAGTCAGAAAATAAAAGTAAGAGATGTCAGAACAGAAAGGTTTGATAACTTGATGATGTAATTTTAATTGGAAAAAAGCTTAATAAACTTGTACTTAGTGTTCTGAATGATAACTCCTAATATCTTTTGAGTAGGAAAAAATGAAAACTGTCTCTCTTTTCTCATTGCATAACATTAATAAGATGAAGACTCTTCAAGGAAAAGTAGGGTTCATATTGTTTCTCTTACAAAAAGTAAATACGCATCACTCTGGCAGAATCCTGATAAAAACAGAGGATGCCACAATGGGGGCTCATGTTTAAGGTCTATAATATATAGTCGCTATTAAAAACTTCCAAGGATAAATGACTCTTTGCATACACCAAATGAAAAATTCTTCTAATTTTGTTTTTATTTTCAGTCATGTTCTCTATACTTTTTGGTTAAGCACTACTGGTGCTATGAAGCCACAAAAAAAAAAGTGATTCCCAGGAATTAAGAAGTTGTAGGACACGTCATCTCACACTGCGAGCAAAGATGTGTGTTGTTACAAGGGAAAACATAAAAGTGCTTACAGGAAAATTGGTACCTGAAAAATTACCCTTTAATTTACCAAACAAGGTGTGAAAGTAGAAACAGGAAATGACTAAGGCAAATAGAGCACACAGGCTTTTTTTGAAGCCCATGTTTTTTGAAATGCACAAGTACATGCAGAGGGCACGTAGGCACACTAATGAGATTTTCACCAGGTTTGGTAGAAAAAGTAGCTTCATAGGTGATTCTAAATAAAGTTAGTAAATAACAAAAGTAAGAAGGAAACAGTTGATAAACTTAGGAAATCTTAAAAATATTCAGGGCCTTGTGCTTTGCTCATATTATTATATACACGTACATTTATATATGTATATATTATACATATTTTTATACATAAAAGTATACATAAAGTATGCATATATACACAAATACATGTTTATAGACACATATGCATATAAGTTGATTATATTACATGATCTAGAATAAGCCGCAAATAAATAATATGCTATAATGTACTACAGGGTGGGGGAGAGACTCAAGAAACATATATATATGTATGTCCTGCATTTATAACATTTGCCATCTTGGCCTTCATTTTGTTTTGAGCATCTATGAAATGTTGATCTTTTTAAAAAGGCATCTTTGTAAAAGGCATGACTCTGTATAGAATCCCTGGTTTTGGGAATTTTATAATTCTGGGAGAGACCTTTATATTTTCATAATATGGATACACATTTTCTTTGCCAAATGAGGAACATTTTTGGCATAGTTTTACAGAATCATTTTAATTAACATTATCACTGGTGATAATCTTTATTTGGCACACAAGCAAGGACTAAACTGGTGTGCATTTTGAAACTGGCAAGACCAAACCAAGAGACACCAGGCAGACTATCGGCATCAAAAAGTTTCAAATCAAAATCACCTACAGCAATTTCAATTGTTTCCAAGAGGCTAAAATTATGATAGCTGAATCCGGAATAATGAGCTTCTACTTTGGCTTCAGATGCTTTTGATTCATTAAAATTCACATAAAACAAAGGAAAAAAAAAAAAAAAGATTTTTTAAGATACTGCAATAATTCAAAAGCTTTCCATGCGTTCAGATAGATGAATATATGCTTCAATCCCAAGTCTCTATGCCAAATTTCTACCAGTAGCATCTCATTGCCATAGAGAGAACACAACACATGAAAAGATGGTGAACCAGGTGACAGAGTGAACTATATACATCTGTTTATCTTTGGAGACTGGATTGCCTATATCAGCTGGGAACAAATGAAGCTGAATATAGTTATCCAATGTTAGTGCCTGCCAAAACCCAGCACAATTTCGCTAATTCTTTCCTCCTGATACAATTATCTGTTTAGCTCAAGAGTTACCGTATTCATTATAATTCTGAACATCTCCTCAATCTATATTAATTATATGGATAATATTATTTAAAACACAAAGCTCACGGAGTCACATCGTCAGCCAAGGAAGCACATTAGCCTCAGGCTAATCGCTCCAGCAAATTGTTGTACTTCTGTATGCATAATTTAGATTCTAATTCTGTTCACAACATAAATAATCACTAACTTGGCCTAAGCTATCAAAGTTCCTGTGCATGCTTAAAAGAGGGAAGTTTCTCCTGAGTGGATAAAGGTTTTATTTGTCTTCAGTATCTGCAACTGCATTGCAACACCCATTCCCGAAGCAGTATCTGTGCCTTTATCATGCGATGGAGGCACGACAAGAATGAAACAGGAAACTAGTATGCACACAGATTTAATGGGATCCTGCTTCCTGAACCCTTTGTAAATTTAAGCAGTAATGTATTCTGTTGCATAAAACAGGATAAATTGGAAGTGACTAGCCAGTTGCAGTGCAAAAAGTGCAAAGCTAATTATATCAGTCATAATTTATAAAACATTAAGCAGAGAAAAATGTCGATACAATTAGCTGGTTTTGTTGACAATCAGACAAAGTCACTAAGTTCATGAATTTTAGCCTTGCAGGGAGGACTAATCTAGATGTGTTTTGCAGAACAGACTGATAGAGTGTTTTCCTTTGCACAGAAAAAAAAATCAACCCAGCTGGTATATCTGGATACTCTAGCAAAACACAAAGCAAACAGACATAAGTAGACATATTTCTTGGTATGCTAACTTTTATTTATTTTTTCTTTTTAAGTGAATTTGGTTTGGCAATGATTCCTTCCACTCCAGATGTTGAAATCAGAACCTCTGTTTAGTAAAAATTTCACATTGTTTAAGACATCATGACTAAACCGGCTTGGCTTACCAAATGGGTCAGTGGTACAGTGAAAGTGTTATGTCTGCTTTAAAACCAGTCAGGCTGAATGGAGGGAAGTGCAGGACTCTGGAACAGTCAAATTAACATTAGTAGATTTGCTGAAATCAGATCAATGCAGATTTAATTCAAGATACATTTTCAGTGCAAAAATGTGTCATGAACACGATGTCGAGTTGTTTCTACCAGTGGGTTTTTAATTTTATAAACTATTCTTGCCTCATCACCAGGCACAAAAAAAAAAAAAAGGTTTATGTCATCTTAGACTGCTCAATAACCATCTCAAACATATCTCCCCAAACATGAAAAGTAATTTGCACAAATGAGCTGCTCTTCTTGAAAGATCTGTTTTCCTATGGGGTATGACAGAGCCTGGTACTGTCCCTGCTTACACTTCACATCCCCTTTGTCAAACAATCCTTCAGAACAGGAGAAGACTCATTCTGAAATGTTCTTGAAAACCCATTCAGGTTCCTTTGAAGTCTGTAGCAGTCCTTCTGCTGACTTCGAACAGCTTGGGATTGGCTCTGTCATGCATAAACAGGGAGGAAAAATTAGGCCAGCAAGGCAAATTAGCTTACAAAATAGTATTGGTATTGATCTAAAAAGGAAAAACATATATATTACACTGCATGTGAGAAAGACAAGTTGTTCTTGTGTAAAAGCTGCACCATAAACAATACATTTTATGTGGGCATTTAAGGGGGAAATTTCAGTGTAATCATCAAGATTGTAGGTAGTATATTACTGAAGCTAATGTTTTAGTACAGCACTCTGCTGAGGTAAAATTTTCCAGAAGACTTTCACGCCAAGTGACCACTAAGACTGTTGCTACTATTACTCAATCCACCAAAGCTAATCCTGGAAGCCTTGTTCACCAAAGCCTGCCTCTAAGCTAACATGCCCTTCCTAGAAACAGCACCTCCTGACCATGGATGGATCTGTCCTTCTACATTTGCAAGACATTTCTGCAGCATCATATGAACATGCATCCAGTGTTAAATTAGGGGCTTCCTGCCTTGGTCTCCATTTGCACTATGAGCATGCACTCAGGCATGCTGAGCATTAGCATTCCATGGTATCTGCTGCTTCTGAAGATGTTATATTAATCAGGAGGCTTCATCACAACTACACAAATATGCTGGGTATCCCTGGCTGCTTCAGTCTGCTGAGACTTACTCATTACAAAATGACTGCCATTGTCCTTGCACAAAACCTTCAGTAACTAAAAGAATTAGGTAATCTTCTACATGAAGTAACATTTGTTTGTCTAGGATTGTTTTCAAATCCTAGGCTGTTTGAAAATAATAATCTTACCGTGTTGCATTTTTGCTTGTAAAAAACCCTCAAATATTAGAAACACAATTACCAAGGCTAAAAGCACTGTCTGAGGGTATAAAGGCTAACTCTGCGTTGCAAGTATTTTGATTAGCAAGCCACAGTCACAGAATTCCAGTGTTATAAGCAAGGTCCTGACGTCAGCTACAGTGTTTTTCTGACTGTCCATCTGTTTAGTTTTTAGTTCTAAAAATTATATTTTACTACATTTTGAAGCAGAATTTAGGAACAGTGGAGTTTATTACCACTCTCCAGATAGTTTCAGATACTGCAGTAGTTTTTGAATGGACATATGAAACAACTTTACCCGATCTCCTCCAGTATGCTTTATGAATTTATCAGTTGAAAGACAAGTGCTATTAGCAGTTCAGATATAAAAGCTTTTTGCTAAGTATTATCTTCCTAGAGCTTTCTTATCCTTCTAAGATAAATCCTTCTCTATGCAAGCTTACTGTTAGAAAACCACGCTGGGAGTTTTGGAGAGTGGAAGGAAAGGACATAGAAGAATATTATAGGAGGTGTACAGAAATAGATTTTCCCTTTCCACTTCTTTATCGACTGAATCCAGTCTGATTTTTTCTGTTATTATTCCCAATAATACTGTGACTCACCAAGCAAAATAATGTCTGGTCTTCAGGAGTAAAGCAGCATTTGACGCTGGTGTCATGACGGCTGTCTACGGAAGAAGATCAAAAGATTGTTGGTCAGTGTGACATAAGCAATAACAGCCAGCACAGTAGATGATCTTTCTAATTCATTGAACCTCCAGGAACCGGCAACATTATCACCAAACATCCTACACACTGCACAAAGCATTGCATTTCACAAGGCACCCTTCTAGTGACTGAAATTTGTTATATCAGTAGAAATGAAATCCAGAGATTTCAAATTTACCTATCTGTGACCTTTATACCTAAACTTGTAGGAACTTTGAATCCAAACACAAAACCTGAAGAATCATCACATCTTTGCTTACAAACTCTGAACATTGGTGATTTTCCTGTTTAATTTTGTCCCAGGCCTCTCAGTCAATTACAGCTTTCAAATGTATATGCTTACTGTGCTTCCCTTTGTTATGCAGAGCAAAACCCCATGAAAATAATTTGCATTTTGCTGAGAGAAGTCTGTCATTTGCTTCTGCTCTCCAGGAGATTATTCTTTGTGACATTTCAGTCTCTTGCTGAGAAAATCGCTTTAAAATAGCAGAGAAGTATATGAAGTGATAATAACAAAAAATACATGCAGTTATTCTTAAAACAAATACTATTCTTTATCAAAATGCTGCGTTGAAATGCAGCCATGGTTATTTCATCAAGTTAACAACAAGAAAAATAAAACAAAACTCAGGACACTGTACTTAGTTTATAATGAAGTCTCATTAAAAAGAACACCTGAAACTTATTTTTCTCTCTTTTTTTCTTTACAGACAAAACCAAGAGACCTGAGGTATTGGACTAGGTGGAATGAAATACAAAAATTTTATAACTGATTTCATTTCATAGTTCACTATTAGAAAAAGATCAGACAGACATCAAAACCTTCAAATAGTTTAGTCACCCCAAAATTGAGCAAAAAACAAAAAATAGACTATTGTTTCAATACTGATTTTGTAAATCAACATTTTATGTTACTGTCTGATGTACTTAGTACTGATGTGATCTGATATAACTAAAGTGCTTAATTCATAATTAGGGAATAAGACTTGCAAAATGCCTAGAACTCCTGAACTGATTGCATTTACAGGAAAATAAAAAATTAAAAAAAAATGAAGCTGATCCTGTAATTGCAAAAAGCAATTGAAAATACAGCAGTATTGAAAATACAAGGATATGACTTTGTTACAGAGCAATGTGTCAGCCTATAATGAAAAGGTTGCACACCAAGTGTCTAAAGGATGTTCACTTCCAGGATCCGGGTGAGGATACAAAGTTATCTATATATGCTGAGGACGAATCACTTTTTCCTCCTCTCAGCAGGCAGAGAGATGATCGAGTTTGGAACTGGAGCCCATGCAACACTCTGGGTTTTCTGTTTATATGGTGTCATGGTTTAACCCCAGGCAGCAGCAAAGCCCAACACAGCCACATGCTCACACCTCCTCAGTGGGATGGGGGAGAGAATTAGAAGAGTAAGCTTGGGAAATCTCATGGGTTGAGATAAAGACAGTTTAATAGGTAAAGCAAAAGCTGTGTGCAGAAGCAAAGCAGAACAAGGAATTCCCCACTTCACTTCAGCAGGCAGATGTTCAACCATCCTCGGGACAGCAGGGCTCCATCATGTGTAACGGTTACTTGGAGAAACAAATGCCATCATTCCAAATGTCTTCCTTCTTCTTCCCCTAGCTGAGCACGGTACCAGATGATATGGGATATCCATTTGGTCAGTTGAGGTCAGGTGTCGTGGCTGTGTCCCCTCCCAGCTTCTCACACGCTCCCAGAAAAGGCTTTGACTTTGTTTAAGCGCTGCTCAGCAGTAACAGAAACATCCCTGTGTTACCAACACTGTCTCCAGCACAAATCCAAACCATAGCCCCATACAAGCTACTGTGAATAAAATTAACTCTACCCCAGCCAAAACCAGTACATACAGCCACACAGACTGGAGCGCTGTTGCTAGCATAATTTAAGGCAATATACAGACATAAAGCTATGGCAAATGTCAGTGTGACATGCTAATAATTCCAGTAATGGTAGAGATGCAAATGAGACTAAACCTGTCTTTCAGCTGGACCATGGTTGAGCCTCACAGTGTTATGGCTTCATTCCAGTTAATCAATGGATGTACCATTATTCACTTGTAGTAATGATTCTGTGGTTCTTTTTTTCACTTTATTATTTATTCTTTTACAGCATATGGGAACCTAGTGATAAACAAGAAATAATTGTGGCTTTGTGTACATATTGAATAAAAGGACAGCTTCTCCTTTTTACGCCATCTAAGGCAGGAGGCAGCTATAGATGTGCAGATATTCAAACGTGGAAGTATAAGAATTGACTGGCACACTCTAAGGAGTTGCATTCACTTTTTAATGTTTAAACATATTTTGACCATGCAAATCAATATACCTGCACTCTGGCAAATACTAGGCTTAGTTTGTAATAAGTTACTTTCAGAGAAAGAATTGTATTTGTCAAAAATACTGTAGGGAAAAAAGTTATTAGTATGTTTGATGCATACACAGCTCCACTACTGTGTTAGCCAAGAATACTGGCCCCATAAGTGAGGCACATTTATACAGCTACGGATTTCAAGCCACATCTTTTCCATTCTCACTTTAATCCCTCAAATGCACTAGCACATACTGCAGTTGCATCTAAAAGTGTGAGGCAGGAGGAAGAAGACATGAGATAATCAATTTATTTTGCTTTCCAAAGCAGAAAGGAAGAGATTAAATTCCCTGCCTTAATGAAACATGGACTTTGGG
This sequence comes from Psittacus erithacus, assembly GCA_009867235.2. Lineage (NCBI taxonomy): Eukaryota > Metazoa > Chordata > Aves > Psittaciformes > Psittacidae > Psittacus > Psittacus erithacus. The sequence continues at coordinate 1,589 of WYDI02020240.1, read as the reverse complement.
ATGACAGGAGCACACTTCCAGGCTATTCCTCTTCCCAGCTCTTTCCTGCCTGGGGATTTGTGAAGCAAAGACCAGGTAATCACAAGGTAAAATGTTAGCACTGTTTCTGGTGTGGGTTCTGTCATGGGTTCAGCAGTAGCAGTCATTTTTTCTCCTTCTTAGTGGCTGGTGCAGCACTGTGTTTCTAACTTTC
>WYDI02020237.1:3167-16882 GCA_009867235.2 Psittacus erithacus | reverse complement strand
CCCCCAAGTCCTTCTTTGCAGGGCTGCTCTGAATCTCTTCTCTGCCCAACCTGTAGCTGTGCCTGGGATTGTTCTGAACCAGGTGTAGGACCTTGCACTTGACATGTTAAACTTCATCAGGTTGGCATCAGCCCACCTCACAAGCGTGTCAGGGTCCCTCTGGATGGCATTCCTTCCCTCTGGCATATCAACTGAACCACACAGCTTGGTGTCATCGGCAAACTTGCTGAGGGTGCGCTCAATCCCACTTTCCATGTCACTGACAAGGATGTTGAACAAGACCGGTCCCAACACCGATCCCTGTGGGACACCACTTGTTACTGGTCCTGGATTATACAGGAGCGCATCCAGGAAGGTTTTGAATGTATCCAGAGAGAGAGACTCCACAACCTCCCTGGACAGCCTGGTCCAGTGGTCTGCCACCCTCAGGGTAAAGAAGTTCTTCCTTATGTTCAGGTGAAACTTCTTGTGTTTTAGTTTCTGGCCATTGTCCTGTCACTGGGCACCACTGAAGAGTCTGGCATCATCCTCCTGGCACTTGCCTTTGAGATATTTATATGCGTTAGTGAGATCCCCTCTCGGTCTTCTCTAGACTACACAGGCCCAGCTCCTTCAGTCTCCTTGTAAAAGAGATGTTCCAGACCCCTGATAATCCTTGTGGCCCTCTGCTAGATCCTCTTCAGTAGCTCTTTTTCTTTTATACCCAGTTCACTCTGTTTCAGCAGTTGCTGTTTTGAAGGATTTTTTTTTTTTTTTTGTATTCTTAGCATCATTAGCAGCTGTTCCTATATAAGGTCCTATACAGCATCTTTCATTCCAAGCAGGTTTGTGTTATAGTAGGTTTTCCTCTTATAAATAAGGATTTGAAGTACCTTCTTCAGTGCTTTTTTTAGGAGGGTGTTGACCCTTGCTTGTCTGTTATGCAAAGAGTCTTGTTTAGAAAGTGCAAGATGTTGCATAGTAGCTGAAATATACCACTTGTAAATCACTTTGGGTTTGTTTTTTTATGTGCACAAAAGGAACTAAAAATCAGTTACCCCACAATTTTTCATTACCGAGGCGTTAGCTGTATTTTGGGTTTGTAATTTATTGCATTTATTTTCTTAATCACAAAATTCCAAATACAATAACACTTAAGCAATTAAAAAGAAAAAAAAAATTTTCTCTATAATGCCTGAATAAGAAGAGCATGTTGTTGTTGGAGTTGCTAGTATACATTAATCATCTTGCCAGGATATTTATTATGCAAGTAGTAGCACAATCCCACACCTGTCAAAAGACTAGAAAATGTATGCAGGCTTTTGTGATGTACTGTATGATAATTTATGTGTGAATGCTGAATATTTTTTAATCGTATATGATGATTCTTCTCTAAACTAATCACTGCCTTTAGCAAGTTTTATCATTCCGATCTTATTTTATCCATATTTTGCTGCATGTAATCCTTAAATTTGTTAGTATTTCTAAGACTTTTACTTTCAGCTGAAGCTAGTGAGGTATTCATATAGCAATATGTTCTATCCACCCACTGTTCTCTTATAGATTTTGGTTAGTAAATTCACTTTCCCTATTTCTCCATAAAAAACATATAATTTTATAATTCTTGTTTCAGGCCTTCTATTTTAAGGTCCAATTCAATATTTCAGGTATGCCCAGCAAAATACTGAGGGTTTTAATTTATTCAGTGTAATATTAAATCTGTGGAGTTTTTCTAAATATCTGGAAGGTGTTAAACACTTCTCTATAACCAAATATAAATGTTACTGTTTGGGAGAAACAGTCCAATATAACTTCCTTTGAGGTGAAATTTTTTACTGTTAATGTAAAGATTCCTGAAAGGACCTGTAGCTTATTAATAGCGTGGTAATATACATCCAGAACAACCTTTTTTGTTACTTATTGTTTACTACTGGTATAGATATATGGATATGTAGGTATGCATAAAACCAAGTTTGTTATTTTTTTTAATAAGAATAAAAATAGGAAATGCTCTGTTTACACTAAAATCTATTTGTGTTTATTCCTAGAAAGTTTTTTTTGTGAAGAAATGGCATCCATCATTGGAAGTGAAAAGAGTGTGAATCCTGTGCTCAGAATAAGTCAACTTGATGCTCTTGAACTGAACAAAGCCCTGGAACAGCTAGTATGGTCACAGTTTACCAGCTGTTTTCATGGATTTAAACCAGGGGTGTTGGCTCAGTTTGAACCAGAAGTAAAAGCATTTTTATGGCTTGTGTTGTGGAGATTCACTATATACTCCAAGAATGCAACTGTGGGACAGGCTATTCTGAATATTCAGTACAAGAATAACTTATCTCAGACAGAGAAATACCAACCTCTGAGCAAACACCAGAAGTTATGGTATCTTATTTTAACTGTTGGTGGAAGATGGTTGGAAGAAAGATGTTATGATTTATTTAGCAATCGTCAAATGCAGTCTTTCTGCAAAATTAAGAGTTGTATTAACTTTGGAGCTGGACTTCTTAAGCTTTGTGGACTTCTAAATTTTCTGATTTTTCTTCAGAAAGGAACGTTTGCAACGTTAACAGAACGCATTCTAGGAATTAGGTCAGTTTTTTGCAAGCCACAAAGTGTTCGTAAAATAGGATTTGAATACATGAACAGGGAGCTATTATGGCACGGCTTTGCTGAATTTCTGATCTATCTGCTGCCACTTATTAATGTACAGAAACTGAAACTTAAAATTTCTTCTTGCTACTCGCACATTGCAGGTCTTTCCAATAGTAAAAACGCCTTAACAGCTCACTGCAAAGAATGTTCACTATGTGGGGAATGGCCTACCATGCCTCATACCATAGGGTGTTCACATGTTTTTTGTTACTACTGTATTAAAAGCAACTATTTATTTGATATGTATTTTACATGCCCTAAATGTGGCTTAGAAGTACAAAGTCTTCAGCCACTGAAATATAAGGTTGAAATGACAGAATTACATGGCTGATATGATGTTGATTTGGTTTTATACTGTACATGAAATACTGTGTTGAAGAGATTACTGGAAAAATTCAGAAAGTATTGTAAACAGACAGCTTAAAGATGGTTTTTGAGAGTCTGCAATTTGTTGTAACATATGTCTTTACTGGTCGTAGCAGTTTACTGAGTAGAAGTGCCAGCTTGCCTCTTTGAAGGAAAGAAAAGTAATTTACCAGCTCTTCTGCTCTGTCAGACTACTTGATCCCACTTTGGTACCCTTATGTTGCCAAGTCATTCTTAAATCTAGAGTCTGTTAGCCTGCAACTTTCTAACTTCATGCTGTGTACTTCCTTCAAAGATACAGAAGAAGCCCAGTAAGTTTTTACCAATTTTATGGATTTTTTTCAAGCTTGTTGTAAAAGCTGCTGCCATGAACAACTTAGCTAGTAAATGAATTTAGTGGGCAAGTCATCTTGTCATGCCTAAAGAATAATTTTAAATTCAAATGTTTTAAATTTTAATTCCAGTGTGAGGTTCCGCTGAAAAAAGGAAAAGTGTAAGATGGATTGTCATCCCGGCAGATTCTTAAGACTTTTCATCATCTTAAACCAACATAATAGGATGTACTCAGAATTGTTTTCTTATCAATAGACCATAAGGTCCAAGTGATCCCTCTGGTAGACATATAGATACTCCATGGTGAACGTGTGCCTACGGGTGTTATACCACTTCCTGTATGAATATGGTGCACCTTCTAGACCTCCATGAGGTGACTGAACTACTTTTCTGGCTCAGCCATGATCTTCAGTGATGTGTATATGACCACCTTCCTCTTCCCTATAAAGCCGAGGCACACAGTCCATCATTTATTGGAATGTGGCATCTGTCTTTGGGACTTGCCACTTTTTTAGTTTCTTATGTGTGGTAAAGGTGGGTGCCAGACCTTGGTAATGGCTCACTGCCACACCAAAAAAAAAATCAACACAATTGTGTGCATGTAGACATGTTAAAAAAAAAAAAAAAAAAAGGAAAAAAATATTCCTTGTTTTCACTGTTACTATTTGCTTTGTCTGTCAGCTTTGCAATGTTGTTATCCCCTGTTTTAACACTATCCATTTATTCTTCGACCTGGTTCTGTATGAGTTATTTTCTTAAAAACTGCTATCCTTTTTTTTAACAGGAAGTCTTGCCTAGAAATGTGTCATTAACAAAAAAATGTATTGCATCCTTTTTCGGTTCTTTGTGTAAGTTTTTGAGAATTTGAGTAAATAGCATTATACTGGCTGCGTTCTTGATCGGCTACCATCAGCAGTCAGTCCCAAAAATAGTATGGTAACAACTGATCCAGTCTTTGATCTACTTTTATGAAATGGTTTATTACATTCTTCAGTGTCTGATTAAAACAGCCCACCAGCCTGTTTGTTTGAAGATCTTAAATTCTAGGTTTTGATCTTTAGAGTGACACGCAGTGCTTTCATCTGATGCAATTAAATATAGTTAGCAGGTTTGTAAGTGTCTTTGGGCAGCCAAAAACTTCATTAATGCTGCTACTGTTCTGTGAGTTGAGACTTCAGAGCAACTGCTTCCAGATACTGTGCCACAATGTATTATTTGCTATCAAATGTGTGTATCAGCAGCCTGCCAGATTTATTATTCGCAGTTGCGATTCGAACCAGCATCTACAAAGCTGTCTTTATTAGAAGTATCAAAACTGGCAGGTCTGTTGGAGAATATCCTGGAGTTACTTGCTGGTACTGAAGTGATTCTGTATGAATTGTCCTTCCACATTACTTAATAGCTCTTCCCAAAGAAATGTATTTTCAGCCCTGTCTTTGAGGTGTTCTAATGTCTCTTGAAAAATCCATCAGCATTTCTGCTGCCTCTTTCTTTAACTATCCTTATTAAGGTTTGTACACATCCAAAATCCAGTGTTTGTAGTTTATAATCATAGCAGACCTTTGTTTGTTGTGGACTCTTCATTGTGGACTCTTCAAGTTACAGATAAAGTGTCGTGTTAAAAGAGCATGGATTTTCTGTATTGGACTCTGTTTGGTGTCATGTTCTTCTAATGTAGGCATTAACTTCTTTCCTGTTGAGAACTGTTTCTTTTTCCTGAATAAAGAATGCTATTTTCCCTTTTCATTCCACTTCTCTCTCTCCTGCTGTTTGGTTTATGTAAGCTGTATGAATTTGCTGAGGTTTGTTTTGTCTCTTGCAGCTTCATGTGGGTGAAAACCTAATAAAATGTATACTGTTTTTCATCCCTGTTATAGTAGCAGTACAAAACCTGTTTCCAGAAGTTTTGTACCTCTGTTGTACAGCTATTTTCTGCTGGCTATGCTAAGTTGCACTTGACTTCCCTGATTTTTTTTCTGGAATTGAACTTTTGATGCTTAACTTATGATGTCTTATTGTACCAAAGCTTTGGCCTACTACTGTATTAGCTCATCATCAGTGTATTAGGTTTGTAGCTCATAGAACTGATCAACTTTGTGGTCTATATCTTATGACATAAATAAACAGTTTGCATTACCCTAATATCCTAGATTCTAAGGTGTGGCTATAATTCTTTCATTTTCCGTGCAAGTAAGAGGAAAAGTTTGGGAAAATAGTGGTTCATTTTGTCAGAAATATTTTTTATTTATTTTTCTGCAATGTGGTGAAATGTTTGCTCAGTCATAGTCACAACTCACATTGATGAGACCAACTGTACTAAAAATACTTCTTTCTACCAAGTTAGCTTTGTAACACTTCAAAGTCAGTGCTCAGCAGCTTCCTTATAGCACTGTAAAATTAACTACATACCTTTTTTATATTGTAGTTCTGTTCTGTTGGGTCTTGTGATATAAACTGCAGAAAAGTAATCTTTGATTATATTTGAAAATTAAATATTTCGTAGACTAATCAGATGATGATGATTTACATGCTGGCTGCATGCTAACTTATAAGCACTGTATTTTCAGGTGAAAACTCCACTGTAACAAAGGACTAAGTGGTGATGTTTCTTGCAGTAGGGGGAATAAAATTTATTTTGGAATGTTAATCTCTTCAGTCCTTTTCTCTAAACAAAAGGGGGTTAGTGTTCAGCTACCATGAGAATGTACCTCTGAGCAGCCATATGTATCAGTGGAAAGGATAAATACCTAGAATTTAAGAAAGGTAGAGGACCAGAACTTTTATTCTGTCTTGGATAGGAGTTACAGCCCTGTATTAAGGGTTTTATTTGTGCTCTGTTGTGTCTTGTGTGCTGTGTGAACATGTTCATTGTATCAGAAATGAAGAAATTAAGTTATAACTGAAAAAGACTAATTGTATTAATAGGCATATTAGAAAAGTTTTCATATCTTCATTTGAATGAGAATTACAAGTTGTCACAAGGCACGATTTTGGAGGCATTTAGATGAAAGGAATTGGATAATGCTGATTACTTGCTTCCACAAAACGTCACCGCTTCATCTATTCTGTATGTTTTAAGAGAGGCCTTGTTTAAGTAATGTGAAAGATTTAAAAGCAGGAGTTTCAATAGACTGTAAAATAAATGACAGGGAGGGTACCTGATCTCTGCATTACCTGGAAATGCTTCTGGTTTTTTTACATGAATGTGGGATGTGACAGGTGAAAATGATTTGGACAAAGTGATGAAAAGATGTTAAAAGGTGAAGGAAATATTTTCGCCTAAATACAATCCAATGAATTTCCTTATTTGAGAATATGTCTACAGTTGTTATCTGAGATGTATCATTCTTATGAAAACCAAGTTGACAAATAAAATATACATTTGAAAAGGAAGTTCTGAACTTTTAAGAGACTTTTTTTTTTTTTTTCCCTTGCTAATTATGGCTCTTCAGTGGTAAGGCCATCAGGTGCTCTGTGATATTTATGTTACAAATGCAAAGCAGCAAGCTAGTTTATAGTTACAGTTCACTTTAAAAGTTTCTTCAGTTTTAGCTTCCAAAGCAAAGTATCTTTTTAATAATTCTCCTTTTGAGCAGAGTAGTCACAGCAATAAATTGATGACTGGTACATTTTGTGTGTGTTTGCTAGGAAGCTGTGTTGGCTTATGCAAAGAAGACAATGTTGGGGCATGACTTGACACGCAGGATAGGGTTATGTGCTTACTGCCATGTTAGATATTAAAGCTGATGGGCACTTACTTCCAGCAATAAAAATATGGTACCATAGGCTACTGTACGTCACAATGCATACATCTAGAGCACCAGCGAGCAGTTTCAAAACCGTGTTTTATACCTTTTGAATGTCAACCACTTGTGTGTTCTGTGGAAAAATCTTAGTAGAGTTGGTCAGGTAGATTATAACTTCCTGCCATGACTGTTTTCCATGTTATCACCATCAAAATATCCACTGAAATTGTTACTGCAGTCTTAATATTTCCGCCATTCCAGGGGAGCCCAGTTCTGTGACAGGATCTGTGTGGTAGGTTGACCTCAGCTATATGCCTGGTGCCCACCAAGGTGCTCTGTTACTCCCCTCCTCAGCAGGCTGGGGTGGTGGGAAGAGAATGAAATGGGAAAAAAAATTATGGGTCAAGACAGAGGCAATTTAATAAAGCAAAAGCAAAGGTTGTGCATAGAAGCAAAGGAAGAGAAAAAAATAATTTTATTATCTATTTTGCATCAGCAGAGTATGTCCAGCCATTTCTCAAGAAGGAGGGCTTCAGTATGTGTAGCTGTTGCTTTAGAAGATAAACACTGATAATGAATGACCCAACTTCCTCCTCCTTTCTCTTAGCATATGACATCTGCTCAGCAATAAAAGCTATGAAATATCTCTTTGGCTAGTTTGGGTCAGCTGTCATGACTATTTCTCCGCCCATGATCTTGCCTGTCTTCTTCCTGGTGAGGGGGGATGTTGGAGAGGCAGCCTTGGTGCAGTCAGAGCATAGCTCAGCAATAGCCAAAACACTGCTGAGTCATCATTAGCTTTCTAGCTACCAGTACAAAGCACAGCACTATGAGGACTGCTATGGGGAAAATTAACTCCATCTCAGTGAGGTACAGTGCAGCCTGGCAAGGTGACCAAATAGATGGCGTTAGAGCAAAAAATATTTATGGGGAGATCCCTGTCAGGCTGGAACACTGGGTCTAGATGACTATGCAAGCATGCAGAGGAGTACTTGTGAGGCACCTGTTAAGGCCAAATGATGATTTTTTGCATTCTCTGGAGCACATCTAAGATTTGGTACTTCTGCTCAGTCTTCCTGTTCACTGCACGCACAATGCAGACCTATTTCTGATGAGAGGTGTGGGCATACTTGTGCATCAGCAAGTGCAGCTAGTTCTAGATCTTTTAGGCAGTTTTTAATACGTACAAAATCCTTAGTTGCATGCTTCTGATCCTGAGTCTACTTAGAGAACAGGCTGGTGTAAAGTACGGTAAAGTTGGCCAGTATGCTACCCTTCATCGCAAAGGAATCAGTCTAATTTCAGGCAGATATCTCAAAAATATTTCAGGGAACAAAAGGCTGCCAGTCTAATAACTGCTTTGTATTCTACTATGTTGGAAGAGCTGTAACAGAGAGCTAATCTTAGCATGTTGGAGTAGCCCAAGAGACTGGGAAATGGACTCCTTTCTTCTGCCATTTTCTGTATTCATTGCAACCTTCTGTCTAACCTCTGACTGCGCAGCTGCCCATCATGTTCCCTGGCTTTTAGACACTTGCCAATAGCTGGTGTGCCATCTGTTTTAGCGATCTTACCTAACTAGTCTTTCAGGACACAGTCTGCCAAGGAAGTAGCCCAACCTAGCATCTCTAAATTGTCTGTACATTTGGGAAGCGTAGCTCTGGTGCAATAATTGTGAAGGATCTTCCTCAGAGATATATTTTCTTAATGAAAAAAAAACCTCATGGCTTACAGGTTTAGTAGAAGCTTTCAGGTAAACATGCCTGATTCCCTAACAAGATTCCTAGCCTGCCCCCTGTAGTTGGTGCTCATGTTGTTTGGGTCCTAAAGGCAGAGTGGAGGAAGGATCAGGTTTCTCTGTCGAGAGGCAGGGCAGTCATTGAGGCTAGGTGACTAGAAAGACACTTAGCCCCAAGCAAAGACAGTAAGTAGCATTTGTGGCAGTATTGACTCTTTATTTTATTGGTATCTGTATTAGCACTAAAGACTTGCAGTGAGTTTTGAAAGTTGCTCTGCCTTAAATCAGGTCTGCTGGCTGTTAAGTGATTGCTGTAAAGGAATTCTCCCTTTATACCCAGTCTTGATGTAAGGTTATGGTTGTACATGGTGCAGTAAGGTACGATAATGGGCTTAGTATTCAAGATGTTGATAGCCAGTTTGTCGCTGTGTGGCCACATACTGTCAGATGCATTAAACCACAACAGGAACTGAACATCTGCTTGAACATGCTATGTGAGACCCAGTTACTTGGGTAGAGATGCATAGCTCATGACAAGGCATAAAAAGCAATGTTCACAATACAGACACAGCTAATTAAGTTTTTCTGAAAATGCTTTTGCATTGATGAAAATGTTTCAGTCTGCACTTTAGTAGATAAGTTTCTCATATGAGTGACTACCATAGCCTGCTATAATAGCCACAAAATAATCTGTGTAATTAGCAAAAGCCTATATGATGTGAGCACAGTATTTATTGATGACTTCTAACTCCAGTCTCCTTTGATGTAGGCTTCTACAAAAGGTTGTGGATCCCATGGATTGCCCCACATAATGAAGTCACACTGTTCAAAGCATGGTTCAAAGGTAGATTCAGAGAGAAAATAGCATCACTTCAGGATAGTTTTCACAACAGTCTGTAATATCTCTATAACTGCTGCACTATCAGTAATAACAACCCATCCCTAATTTGTTCCATATTAACCCACAGGATCAGAATAGAGACAGACTAGGGGCAGGGAGTGGTGTTGGACCCAGGAATCAGAGCCCTTTACAAACTGTGGCTTCAGGCTAAACAGCATGAGGATTTTGAAGAGGGCCTTTTCCATGCAAAAGCTTTGCACTCACTGCTGTTCATTCAATTTAGAAAGGATATAATGGTCCCATGTGGTAAGTAGTGTTTCTTCTCCAAAAGCAATGCTCAAATGGCCAGAGTGTGCTGTAAATGCAAGCATGAGATGGGCAATTAGCCAAGTGGCATAGCTTCTATAACATGCATTGTGGAAAACAGGATGACAGTTAAGTCATGTTTGGCCAGCTATCTCCAGGTTTAAGCAAACCTGGCCATTGCAGATGTTGTAGATGGACTTGCAGCCTGCCTTCTCAGTTACATCCTTTTCACAATCCCTGTGATTTATGGCAGCAACAGCAAGCAACTGTAACAATTTCAAAGGTGGTAGATGTGTGAAAAGGCGCAAAGGCATGCAGGTTGCTCATTGCACCATTGCTTAGTGCCACAAAAACTTATCTTCATAAAAATACACTTATAAATTGATCCAAGAAAGACTGGTACATTAACAGTACTTGCAGAACCAATATAGATGTCAGGACAAGGAGATAAGAAGTATGAAGAAAATAGCACATGAAATTTTTCACATCCACAGCAAAACAGCTTTTGCTAAAGAAATGCAAAATGCATTAGTCATTAAAAATACATATTTGCACATTTCCAATCACCTACAGCTATTTCTGGAAGTATTTGGCAGGATTCAAAATGAAATCATATTCAAGCAATGACATCTTTTACTGAAATACCTCAAGATGCAGAAAGAAATGAAAAGAGCATGGCAATCAAACTCAACTCCTGTTCCCATCACCCAAAGTGAGTATGAAACAATTTCAGTTAAATTCTCAAAACTAACTCCACTAATTAATTTGCAGACATACAACTGTCTTAAGATGAATTTGATAATGAAAAGTTATTTTTCACATTCAAATGGTCAGTTCTTACCCCTGAGATAGCAGTTTGATGCTTTCTTAAAAGAGATGGTTAGTGAAGGGGCCTGCAAAGAAAAGCAGGTACTTAGTTGTCCATGATTACAGAGACATTGCTTGCTTTTTTGAGGAAGAGCTCACGAGCATGATTATCTTCTGCACTGTGCTTGAGATCTATTTTTTTGAGGCAGAATACAATTTTTTTGATAAAAGTATTATACCTGAAGATATATTACAAAGGTAACTGTGTTAATATTGTCCCTGATTTTATTATTTTTTTTTCTTGAAAGACCTTAGATGGATGGAAATTTTAATTCTATTATAGAAGTAAAAGCCCTTTTTTGGCATTTTGTAAGCAGATGATATTCTACTAGTGACTGACTTTTCAATAATGCTTTGGTCTAAATTCTGAATTCTATTATTTTACATCTACAGCAACTGAAAGTATATTTTTTATAAACAGCAAACTTCACCTCATAAAAATTTATTATATAAGGGCATAAACAAGTACTTTTCCTTCCAGTCATTGGCAGTAAGTGATTCATCAGTTTTCCTCCGAAAACCAATTTCATTGCAGATGTTCTGCAGACTTCTGAATTGTAGAATCATCTCATCCAATCCCAGCACAAGGAATGTAGGACTTTTTTTTTAAAGGGGGGGAAAAAGGCTGTGCTTAGTCTTTTTAATAGGGTTGAAAATAATTTGCTGTCTCATCAGTTCTGTGAAATAACCATGAAGTAATCAGCTTGCCATACTTTCCTTTCCTGTACAGGCTATCAACTTACCCACAGTGCTGATTCCGTAGCAAGTGCATAAGGGAATGACTTGCACTAGAGAAAAATCTTCCTTTGAGGTTAAACAAAATGTAACCAGTAACTAATTTTCATTGTCTAACAGGCTTGCCTGATGGTTGGGTTTTTTTGTTTTGTTTTGTTTGGGTTTTTAATTTTAAAATTAGTGTTTACTTTTATAAGAACCAGTAATTAACTACTAATTCAATCAAAAGTTTTATCCCAGGAGGCCAGAAATAAGAAATGGGCCTAAAATCCGCTTTTGGCAAGTGTATGCAATTTTGTTTCATTCCATTCTGTATAGCATATAGAATCCACCCTACTATATTTCCATTGCATTAAGTTACGTAGATACCAGTTTCAGTTCTGATAGATGAAGGAGGAAAAGAGGACAAAAGAAAGAATATATTCAGGTGAAAATTAAAAGGGATGGAGAAAGTTAGAAGCAGAGAAACCAGACAGTAGCCAGCAAGCAGCAGGAACCAAAAAGAATTATTATTTTCCAGTAGGGAGAATTAATTTTTTTGATAACTTCAACATGATGTTGAATTTAGCCCTTAGAGAAGAAACTTGATAGTAGCAAAATGCGCTGATTAAGTCAGCAAATAAAAGTTGGCTTATACTGCTTGAAGTCTTGCTGTAAGTCTTCTATTCCCAATTTTGTTTTCTCCATTGCTACTGTTCTTAACATAGTATGATGAGAGAGCATTTCTCCAAACGTGTGTGAATCACTGAACTAAAAGCAGAGCAAGATCCAATCTTGTATCTGTATCTACAAAAATAATATAATTTGATGTTGAAAGAATTAGTGAAAGCCCTAACAGAGAAACCTTTGTTCAAAGACTGAGAAAACAGAAAAACCCAGATTCAGCTGACTTTGGTTGACTTGATCGGATTTGAGATTTCACCAGATTTAACAGATAGACTATGTCCAGCTTGAAAAACAAACCTGTCAGGAACTGAGGGTTGGGTTTGGTTTTTTCTGTTAATGGCCAGTCTACATGACACAGTGTCCATGAGTATTAGTAAACTCATTCTCCGTCAGAACAAGACTGAATGCCTGGGCTCAGCTATATATGTAGATATGTATAGCTAGAAACAACCAGAGAGACTTATTTTCTAAGTAATGTCAACTATATTTCTCATGGTAGCCACTTCCCATGTTTTGCAACCATGCTCACAGATTGTACAGTGTAACAGATCCATAATAGATAAAAATAGACAGAGGATGCATGCTGCCTTCTTTTACTAGCCTCCGCAGAAAATTGACATCAGTAGGAGAGCCATCAGCTCTGACTTTGACCTCGCAAGTTCTGCAGAAGAATCTGTGAGTGCCCCCAGAGTACTTATTGCTTCTTTATTGCATATCCAGCTCACTTCTTTCCAGGACAAACTCCCTGTGTGGTTTCCCTCCTGTGACTACTAGAATAAGCAAAACAGCTCAACTTCTGCTGTCTGTGTTTCCAAGATAAAATCTACATGATTTGCTAAGAACAATGCTACAGAAAACATCTCCACATGCCCATTTGAGTTCAAGGACACTAGGGCAAGCCTGGACTTTAAGCGTGACTATCTCCTAAGCTCTTTATTTCCAACCTTATTTCTGGCTCCAAAACACGCAGGACCAGGATATTGACTGTATGTCAACAAAAGAAAGCTGAATTTGGCATACGTCCTAGAGGACAGTGCACTTGAGGTACCTGTACTTGTTCTTCGCATATTATAAAAACAAAAGCTCGAGTCCAAACTAAAGCCTCCTACCCCTTCAGAGAGCTGTGGAATTTATCCTGTGTGTCTGTATTTAACTATGTTGTAAACAATATAGGAGGCTAACCTAAATTAAAGCATAGGCTCAGATATTTAAATTGGTATACATAAAAAGTACGAACACTGATGCTGTCCTTAGTCCAGCTTTCCTTGTGTATCCATGAAGATGGAGCTAAGCAGTAAGTGCCAGGCAATGCAAAGAGATTTGTTCAGACCTGCCATGGTTTAAGCCCAGCCAGTAACTCAGAACCACGCAGCCATTCACGCACTCCTCCCCCTTTCTCCCCCCGCTCCTGGAGGGATGGGGAGGAGAATCGAAAGAATGTAACTCCCAGGGGTTGAGATAAGAACAGTCCAGTAACTAAGGTATA
>WYDI02020235.1:0-33914 GCA_009867235.2 Psittacus erithacus | reverse complement strand
ATAAGGATGCTGGGGAGGGACTCTTCATTAGGGACTGTAGTGATAGGACAAGGAGTAATGGGTTCAAACTTAAACAGAGGATGTTTAGGTTGGATATAAGGAGGAAGTTCTTTATTGTAAGGGTGATGAGGCACTGGAATGAGTTGCCTAAGGAAGTTGTGAATGCTCCATCCCTGGCCGTGTTCAAGGCCAGACTGCACAGAGCCTTGTGTGACATGGTTTAGTGAGAGGTGTCCCTGCTCATGGCAAAGGGGTAGTAACTAGATGATCTTAAGGTCCTTTCCAGCCCTAACTATTCTATGATTCTGTGATTCTGTGAAGGGTTGTATCCTAGTGGAGGGACTCTACACTGGAACCAGGGAACAGTGTGAGGAGGAAAGAGCAGCAGTGATGAAGCATTATGGATGTGTTATTGCCCACATTCCCCATCCCCCTTAGCCACTGGTTGGCAGGTTAAAGAGTCAGTAATGAAGGAGTGAAGTTGACCCTGGGAAAAAAAAAGTAGAGAGGAAGTATTTCTAGGTTTATCTTTGTTTCTCACCATCCTACTCTATTTTTATTTGGCTATAAGTTAAACTAGTTTCCTGGGTCGAGTTGGTTTTGCCCATGATGGGAATTGGTGAAGGATGTCCTTGCCTTTCTCTCAGACTTTTTCATCTTATTTTATTCTCCTTTCCTGTTGAAGGGGGGAGTGAGAGAGTGGCTGGGTGGGTGCTAGGCAGTCAGCTAAGGTCAAACCCACCACAGTTTCTTATTCCTTCTGTGAAGAATTTAAACTGTGTCCCACTAGTTGAAAGTATGCACTGCCTAACATAGCAGACTGAAGATTGTATTAATGTTGGGAAATTTATGTGACTTAAGTCCCTGAAAATTATGTGTATGCTGCTCTATTCCCATGGCACTCATAAGAAAGCACACTTGGGACAGATTTATAAGATGTTTGCACTGGGATATGAAACACTGTCACCCATCTAAAATTAGTCCCGTGTCGCCTTTTCTGACTTTTCTGAAAGTTCATTGAATCTCTGGTTAGGGAACATTGAGAAGACAGTTCTAAATGTGCTGCCACTTCTCATTAAAATATCAACTGGTAAGGCTATGCTTACCATGAAAGTCTTCTGTGTACAACCAGTTTCTTTTCAAGTTGGGGTATTCTTTGAATTGTGTCCAGGTCACCTGTATTCAGCATTAGATATAATGCCTGGTGTGTATCCCCCTTCTGGAGCTGTTGTCTGGAGCTTAAGCAAGTCTGAACTTGGCTACAGCAGCACAGTTTTGTTTTGCTTTGCTTTTCATTTTGCCCACCCAAAGCACTCTGTTTATCAGTGGTGATTTCTTTTCCAGTCTTGTGTTGTGCCTTTACTGAGTGTTTTTCTAGCTGTAGGAACTTCCTGTGTATATTCTCCACTGGCAAAGTGCTTTTGCTAAAATGAAGCATGGTCTTGCTATTGCTAGGCTAGGGAGTACATTGAACACTGTTTTGGAGACCTTGCAGCAAAGGAAGCTTGACATTGACAAAACCACGTGTGACATACATTTGTCACAAAAATAATCGCTGTAATTGCTTCCTCATACTCACTGTGGCTCATAATTTCTACCTGGGCTTATGACAGCCATAATCATGTAATAATGCAGGGCAACTGGGTGTCTGCAAGGGCAAAGTGTAAAGGTAATGTAAAGCCACCTGTGTTTCTCCTTACTTTGCCTTTACCAGTGATTTTGCCTACTGACTTGCGCCAAGATGTTCAATGGTAATTTGTACTACTGAACAGCAGAAGTTTCCCAACATTGTAATTATGGGCTCTTGCTTGGAAGATTTGTATGCTGTGGTACTAGCAGGATGTAATTACAACTCAAATGTATAAAGTAGTGGAAACAAATCCCTAAGGATAGTCTATACTAGGGTAAGTTTATGCCAAATTATGCTCAGCGCTGACAAGATTTTCAGTGATATAAAATGCTCTGGTTTAAAGACACATAGCCAGGACAGTTTTTTCACTGAGTGACTTGACTGTGATCTGCAGCTCCAGTTATTCACAGAGGCTGGCAGGGAAGGGAAAACCAATAGAGCATTCAGTTCAATATTGCTGGTTTAGAATAGGACATGTGATATCTACTGTAATTACCTACAGCATATTGAATAAAATACCATGCCCTGAAACTGAAAACAAATTGGTAAATTGCAACAATCAGTATGTAGGAGAAAACCTAGAGATAAGGTTAGATTCAATTTCATTAACATTCAAATGTGTCTTGAGGAAATAAAAGTGTATACTGACGAAATATGCAGATTTTATTAATTAAAAAGATGTTGCAATCACCTCAAGAAGAAACAAATAAATAGACCTAAATGTGTTTCTCAGTCTAGGTGAACTATCAGATGTTCAGCTTGAAAAAATGAAAAACTGTCAATGTGGAGAAAGGCAACCAAAAGTATGCAACCTTACGGATGCCAGAACACTTGGAAAGCAGTTTGTGCTGTGAGAGTTACATTAGAGGACACAATGCATTTTGAACTTGCTGCTCAGTTTGTCAGAAAAAAAAATTCAGTGCAACTTGGTTTTGTTAACACTTTGGGTTTTTTTTAATGCCTCCAGTGAGGACATGTTTAGAATTTTGTATCTGACCCTCAACAGCTGCAGGATGGACAGCTGCTGATAAATTTAATGTTCAAGAACCTCCATCAAAACAATATATAATAATTTGAGATCTTGCTATTTATATTTGATATAAGTTATGGATAAAGAAATAATCAGCCATTGAGCTTTTGCACTCTCCCAAATTAACAAGAGTTACTGGGAGGACTCAAGTTCATTTCAGCAGACTTTGGATAATGATCAAAGAGATTGAAATATGTGCCAGCAAATTCAGTCACTAAAACATTACAATTGATTGCTAGGCAATAATAAACAAGACTTCAAAAAAAGGAAGGTACCTTTGAAAATATTGCTGTTGTTTACTCATTGAAAATAGTAATATTGCTAACTTCTAGACAGTATTTACAAGAATTTACCGTTTAGTTTTATACCTATAAGTTATGTTGAAAAATCCAAATTGCTTTTATGTTACTACTTCCAACTTCTGAATACAAGTCACATCACTTTATATTTTTGTCACAAAAGGAGATTAAATGTTGGTAATGATATGGGAATATTATTAATGTTTTATTAGTGGTGCTTGTGAGCAGAGTGTAGCTGTGTTACATACATGTGCATCAAAACCTACAGCAGTTTTTCTGGTCTTTTCAGTGATGACTAAAATTACTTTCAGTTTTGTTTGGGAGTTTGGCATCTGATAATGTTAAAATTACTAATCCATTGAAATATTAATGGTTCTTAATACACCTATAAAAATTTGGTATATGAAATAGGTAAAATAATATTTTCACTGGATAATTTCTGCCATGCTCCTATGACAGTGAAATTAGTGAATTAAATGTGCTGTGAATCTCAGGGTCATAGTGCAGTGTATAAGATGCATTAACAGTAACTGCCACCAAATCACCACTGAGTGTCCCGTAGTATAGCAATTTAACAAAACCCATGATAATATGGGTTTGTATGGTTAACATCATTCAGGGATGGCAACATCACTGAGAAATGCATGCATGCAAAAATGCAGAATGTAGTAGCTTTCTTTCAATTCGTACCTCACTATAAACCCCTCACGACAGTTCACTTGTTGTTCTGAATCCTCATTCAGTTGTCTTCTCTTTACCCGCCACCCTTGTCTATACTTTATATCTTTTCCAGTATTTGTCTTTCCTATGTGTCTTCATTAGTCCATCCTCTTCCTTCTTGTGGGCTATGAGGGACAAGACGGTATGATCCTTCACTTCTTACCATAAATCACTGAGACAGCATAATGGGAAGAGCAAGTCTTTCTTCCCCAAAATGGAATGAAAAGCTTTAGAGTAACCCTGCGTTTCTTATTTTTCCTGTGATATGCCATCATATGGGATTCCCACTTAAATGTTTGCCATCCCTAAAGGTTATGCTCCATTCAGAAAGTATCTTCAATTACCTTCTACTTTGAGAAGAAAGTATTAGCTTTATCACAAGATTATGTATTTTGGTGCTGTGACACACATCTAATTCTTCTCTGAATGTCTTCTGGAAAGCCTTTTCTAGTATTTATAGGAGACACAGGTAAAGAACATGTTCTGAAGTAAGGCCATGATTTGTGTCTTCCCTCTGAAGGGCTCTCATATTTGATGGATCTCCAGTTTTGGTTTTCTTTTGCCTCAAGTTAGCAGCAACTTAACCACCCTCTGTGTGTGTTCACTAAACGCAGGCTTGAAAGCCCTACATTTGGGTCTAAGCCACTGAATTAACTGACTTAAGTGTATTGGCAACATTGGAAAAGCCCTACCTAAGCCACTGCATCCTTCTTGGGCAGCACATACCAAGGTATGTAGTGTACTGCACAGTATATGTGGGTCTTACTGCTTTGTTAAGCTGAGCAGCTGCATTTATTTATGTATTTGTTTTTCTTTGTAGTGAAGTCTAGAACTTGATTTTCCTTCTAGCCAGAGAGGAGTAAGTCAGATAAAGGCAGTAGAAGCCCACTATGCTCACTTGACTTGTTCTACATCCCCACCGGGAAAATTTCAGCTGGCGTTCAGCCAGCAGCTCAAGAATCCCTAAGGTGAGGCTGTCACTGGATTCTGTGGAAAGGATTTTTGTGGGAGTTGAAGAAACAAGAGAGACAATGCTTAGGTCTGAATAACTTCAAAAGAATAAAGTAACCTCTGACAGAATGAAGGAGACTTCAGGTAGGGATCAGCTTCCTGAAGTATTTTTTGAAGGCTAGAGCATTTTGTTCTGAGGACTTCATTATTAAAGCCACTGGAATTTATTGGAAGACCACCCAATTCTTGCAGATCTGTATTGAGGAATGAAGAGTTTTGGAAGTTAATTTTGGCTCATTTGCAGAGAAATTTCCCTGTGCAGAATTGCCAGTGACACTCAACTTCTCAGCCTGTCAACCTCTGAAGCAAGAGAAAAGGGTATTAGAGCGTAATATATTGTCATTTTCAGATGAGATACATCAGCAACTTAGACCAGGGTAGCCTTTCCATTTGTGAAATGTGTAGCAGAAATTAATTCTGTCTATTAATGTAGTTCAAGTTATTCTTCTAAACAGATTTTAAAATGTTTTTCTGCCCAGTGCTTTGATGGGCCCAGTGGTCTAACTTCCCCAAGGCTTCCTTTCAACCATACAGCGTGAGATACAATTACTGTTTACTGTGATTAAAAAACATCAAAGCATTGATTGTCTATTTCAAATTCCTTTACCAAGCTAATTTGAATTATCAACTACCCCACTGAAGTCACTGCTTAGATTGTTTCTTTAGCTTGCTTTTTCTATGCTTCCTGCTTTAAGCCAATGTCTTCATTAATTTTCAAGACTCATTCAGTCAAAATGTGATGTGAAATTTAACTGTCAGATTTGCTTTTAAAAAACTTTGCTTCTAAAAGGGAATTAGGAATCTCAACAAGACTGCAGAATAATCAAACCAATAAACAATTTTCCTTGGATACCCTTAAATGGGTACATTAGGGTAATTATTCCATTTGTAAAAGGTCAGTAAATTGAGACACGGGCATCACAGGGGATGCACTCAGGGTCACATAGCAACCTGGTAGCTCAGTCTAGGTTGAAAAGCGTTTAGTCTGCTTTCTCTGGAATGAGCTGGCAGATAATGCCAGAATATCTTCCTCTGTCCTTCAGAGCATTTCCAGTTGAGGAAAGTCAACGGAGAGACTGGAATTTCTATTGTGTAATTCTGTCAAAAGGATGCATTTTTTTTCCTGCAATTGTTTGCTTGGAAGCAAAATGTGGAAAATGACAGTGAAACCATCTGTTGTAACCTGCTGGACTGATATTTCTATCTTTACTATGTACTGTAATGCTGAACTTGATTTAGTTTTGTCTTCAAAAGAAAGAGAGTTTTGCCCTAACTTGCTTTGTTTTGAAGCCAATTTCATTAACTTAATGAAGAATCTGTATATAGACACCTACTTCTGCTCTCCATCTTTGTTTTAGTTTAGTACTAACAAGTTTGCCTCTTAATGAAACTAAGATAATTTTGACCTGATGACAGACAATAGTCAGCTAGTTGATACAGTGGTTGCAATTCCATCAGCTCAGTCAGATTTAAATTAATAGTTTTGAAAACATGTAAGAGAGAGTCTGGCATTTGAAATACTGTATAGCTGGGTCTGTGAAATTGCACAGGAAATCCCAGATGTCCAGCGATAACAATCTAAACTCTAAAGTAGAGGTGTTATGTTAAGGCAGCTGCTTTTTTAGCTTCTATGACCAGGTCCATGAGGAGTATGGAAAAACTAGCTTTGCCCCAGACTGCCTTTTAAGTTTAAAACCAATCATCTGTTGTGTGGATGCAGGAAAGAATTGCTGATCTACAAGATGATATTGCACATAAATATTTTCTTCTGGATCTTAGATACTGTAGGGATAACATCATTAAAATGCAGAAGTAGTGTATATACCTATGGGGAACTGACCCAAAATAGAGAGGCAAAGTGCTTCTGCACCTAAGAGAGAAAGGAGAAAACACAAATGCAAGGAACCTTTAATAAAAAGGAAAGAAAGACACCTAATGGCCAAAAGGAAATTAACAGAATACAGCAATCATCAGAATACAAATCTCAAAACAAATGGAGGTACTATTCACTATCAGTCTTCAGCTGTGCTTTAGTTGTTTCCTTTGTCCCGTATGTATTGCATTTACTGCTTGCCACATACTGTATGAGAATATTATATAAGAGAGCGTGTGTGTGTTTATGCATATTTTCTGTCCCATACTGCATTTTGGATTGTAACTGAAGCATCAAAAAGCACAACTACAACAGGAACCGCAGTTCTGCTAATCTGAAATGGAAAAATGGAACTTTCATTTCTCATTCTTGAATATATCCACCTTCTTTCAGATGATTCAAGTTGTAATATTTGTCATACGTAATTAGAGATTGCTTTCTCTCTCCTTGTTCCAAATGATACAAGTAATGGATTTAAAAAAATATATTAACATCTATAAGGTATGATTTGAAATAGTGTTTGCTATGGAGTCAATAACATGTTAAAAACTAGGTCTAGCTGTATGTGATCCCCCTTCACTAGCTGAGTTTGCCTTCTCAGAAGAACATTTGATAACTAAATAGGCCTTGCCATCTGTCTTGAGCTCAAGGGCCTTCACAGTTTTAAGGGTAGCAAGTAAGTGCAAGAGATGTGTCTAAGGAACAATAAGTGAACTCGGGCTGGAGTTTTAGGATTCCCAAAAATGATATAAAGAATTTGGAATCAAGAAAGAAATTATAACTTTCAGTTAAAGAACTGGAGAAGTCAGTACCTAATGCTTGTGAAAATAGTACCTTCAAACACCTTTTCCCAAAAGACTGTGTATTAGAGCCATCTGGACAACAAGAAGCTGCATGTACAGTCCCTCCTACGTGGCCCTATGTTCTGCTAAACACAGTTCATAACTTTCAGTGCATCTCTTAAAGGATTCCCAAGACTCATAAAATAATGCAATGCCCAATGCCATTTAAACTTTTGGTTAGTATGTGTACTCAGTATAAGACCAAGGAAGCATATATCTAATTATGTAATATCTTACACGTACATTGTCACGGGCATGAAAATAGCCTAGTTGCTGCCTCAGAAATGTTCTTGTGTGTGTTTGGTTTTGATTTTGGGTTTGTTTTTGTTGTTGTTATTGTTGTTTTTCACAAAGGACATGGATGCTACATAGATTGCATTGGAGGGAGCATGAATGGGATAGGATTGGATAGGATCGAATGGAATAGAGTACTTTTACAACCTAAGCAGGGACATGATGCTCCTATTTATTTATTTATTTATTTATTCATAAACTTCTGGCAGTTATTTAGGCATATATGCCATTTAACATCAGTCAAACTCTGTGAAGTTCCTAATATTTGATTTGTTGCTCCAATACTCTGATTTCAGACCAAAATAAGACTTTTAAAAGACATGATGCTGCAGAACTGTGCTTCAGGGATTTCTGTTGCTTTAATTTTACATCAAGAATCTAAGATCTATCTTGTTTTCTTCTTTCTGTCACTTATATGTGCATATACTGATACAGAATTGTATGTCTTTAAAGGCTGTTCCATCATTCAAATAAGGGCTTTTAAAGTCCTCCTTCAGTCAGTTTGGTCTACTGCGATGCTTTATCATTTAGCCCTCTATTGCAGGCCCTACTTAATATCCACTGTAGGAAACTTCGCCTGGAATTGTTCATGATTTACCACTCCTTCAGCGTTCTGTCTTCAGAATCAATCTGTGCTTCAGAAACAGAGAGATGCTCCATCAGCACTTCCAGTTTTCTGCTTCCATTTTCTGGCCACTTATTTTGTCATTTTCTAGTAGCTGCAAGTTAGAGCAATTCTTGGGAGAGAGACGAGTGATTTACAGGCATATTTTATGCTACAGGATGCAGATGAACCTAGAACATACTGGCAAATCTAAGAAACACTGCATAAATTAATCTGATATTTCTTAGAAAGTGTGATACATTCCAAGAAGGAGAGTTTGAGTGACTTGAGTTAGCAGTGAACAGCAGTAGTGTATGTCTTAGCCCTCTTGAAAAGAATCTATTTTAAAAAAAGCCCTAGGTATAGTTCAGTTGTGAGGCAGGAATATCAGTGGCTGTTCAGCTCAAATACAAGGCCTATTGCATGTGGTTGGCAGGTATTGGGCTGTCCCGTATTTTAGCTTTCATCTACTGTGTTGGTTATGAGCAAAACTAATTTCACCCACAATAATGATAAACATTTCCTGGCCAGATACTTGATATGGAGAATTTCATTGTGTCACCTGTGAGGGACTGCCTATATGGAGATCATATTATGCAAGAATGTTCATATCCTGTATTTTCAAAGCAGGTGGAAAATTAACCTGAAGATATTATTCCATGTCCTTTAAATGATGTTTCACCACTTATACATCCCTATTGCAAGGATAGTAAAGGGAGAGGGAGAACAAACTTCATCCCATTCTGAAAGCTCTCTTACCTCATGGTATATAAAGCTCTCAATTAGAATTACTTATCTAAAAATTAATTTGTTCCCAAATTGAAGTGTTGACTGTACTGTCTTTTTCTTTTCTTTTTTTTTTTTTTTTTAACTGTTCCAACTAATTGCTGGTGATATTTATGCTGGTGAAATCCATCACTTGGTGTTACTTTCCCACATGCAGGAATTATTCATCCATCCGTCAAAAGATTTGTGTGGGTGATAATGATGCACACAATAACATTAAGCTGCAGTAGCTCACCTTCAGCAATGCTCTTTCCTCAGACTGACAAGCTCCTGGTTTACAAGTATTCATCGCAGGCACTGAACGTTGTTTTCCAAAACTGTGCAGAACATTTTCTAGTCAGGGGGTCTTTACAAGGAAACCCCACTTGGGTGGATGGAACTGCTGCACAAATTAGAAGCCATGCTGCTTCTCAGCTTTCTCCTGCCACAATTAGTGCCTGCTGTGGTAGTCTGTGCTCAGTTCTTCTTACACGCAACATTATCAAAAACATCCCAACCACAGCCAAAGGACAAGGTGGCATGCAGAATCCATATTTCACAGACTTCCATCAGGACATGGGGTCTTCCAGTTGTGGCATTCCTTGTGTTTAGTTTTGGGCACTTTGCTCTGAAAATGACCCCAAGGATTTAGATGAAAATTTTGGGTTTCTTTTCTTGCTCTGTAAGAGATATCTTGGGTGACAGTGAGCAAATTTCTCATTCTGTCAAAGTTTCTTTCAAGGCACTGCTGATTTGAAGATAATCTCATTTGTGTTTGCGAGAACTGATATGCTGTCCATGTAAGTAGCAGCATAGGCAATCATGTATTGTAGAACTTAAAGGCTGTAAATAACTACAAGTGAGATGTGTTGCTTGGACTATGAAGGGGATGAAAACTGGAAAACTGCTAGATGAATATCAAGGAATGACTCTTTGGAGGTATTTTTTGGGGGTGTTAAACTCCAGAACATGTAATTCACATTAACTGCAATATGTATAGGTAATTAATTTTAAGGAAAAAATCTATGATATTCTGGTAACAATGCTAGGACCATGCTATTTCTTCATTCTTGAATGCCTAAATGTCCTTGTCACTCAAAAAAAAAGCTCACAGCAAATACTCCCTTTCATCTTTGCTTGAAACTGCATCTCTCCATAGTGCAGAGATTACTACCATAGAGCCTTCTCATTAGGAAGCACTATTTAAAATGACTGCTCCAATACATGAGGGAGAGGTCTTAGACATCCTTTAGAAAAAGTGAAGCAAGCATAAAGGATTTAAATATTACATGCTGCCTAAATTGTCTATTTTGGCTGGTAGAGAAATTGCCAAGGCGTTATGACTAAATGCAATTAATCTAAGTTAACTTTAAAGTTTATATTCCAGGGAGGAGTGAAATCTGGCAAGCATCCACAGTGTTCAAAGCTGACAGCATGATCTTTTTAATTCTGAAAACTGAAAAAGCTAGAGCAAGCACTGCAGGTGAACCAAAATACTGCAGGTGAACAAAAATATCGCAGCTTCTTCAAAGGATGATAAATTTTAACTAGACCAATTATTCGGTATGCCATTTAATGCATGAAGTAGAATACTTTTTCTTGGTTAACACCTTAATTGAGGAGACTAACATTTAAAATTATCTTTGCCAGAATTCATTAATAAGATAAAAAGGCATTTATTGCAAAAACAATTCTTGAATCACTACTTTGAGGACGATGAGCAAAATCCATGGGAGTGATACTGTAGGACTGACACATAGTTACAAAGTCTTAATGCTAATAAGTATAGTTGAATTCTTTTTGCAGGTAGTTGTTTTATTCAGTAGATGAATCAGACAAGCCAAGAACCTGCCATTAACAGGCTTCAAGAACAGATTTTAAGATCAAGAGACGCTGTGTCCAGCAGTGGAGGCTTCAAGATTCAGAAGATGATCTGAGGAATGATGATGTAAGTTTGTTTCCCACCATATAAAGCCCTGCCTGAAAGCAGGTGCTGTAAAACCAGCATCAGCTAGTGTGGTAAAGCCAGCTCAGTGAGGCTACTTGGGCCCAGCAAGCCAGGATTTCGGCTTTTAAGTTACACTTCACTTATACAAGGTGTTTCACCAGCACTTGGCTCTCTGATCCTCATACAACTCCTTGTGCCTCATTGATACAGAACACTGAATAGAGGAAAAAACTTCAGATTCCAGATTTTCATAATATCCACCTTCAGTTTCCTTAGATACCAGACTGTGACACAGATTAGACATCAAAATCAAGATGTAAAAATAGATACTTCTGAAAATACCTGATCATGTGCATTCCCCTGAAGACAAGATACCTGAGAAATGTGGGTCCATGAATTTCCCTCTCAAGTCCTTGTGGACTGCCAGACTAAATGCCCAGTGTGTGCTCATATGTCCATCTTCTTTTTCTTGGTATTTTTCTCATCTCGCTAATGCGCTACTCTTCAGCATTGACCTCCTCTGACTTCAGAGAAGAATTTCCATGTAGGAATAGCAAGGGTTTTCTTGTAAAGATACCCCTTCTCACAACAGTTTCTTCAAAGCTACTTGTCATTTAAGTGTCTGCTGATGAAAACTGACAATCTGGTCCTCTTAATCATTTAATGTCACATCAAATATCTGTAATTAAGGGAGAAGAAACCCTTACAAATGATGTATGTTTGAGGCTTTTTTCCCTTGTGTGATTTAAAACCTGGTTTGCCACAGTATATGCTGTGTTTTGTGATAGACTGCTATCTTCCTCACTTTAAGGCTGAGAACTACAATAATAATGTACATTGTAGTGTGATTAAGTCTTTCTCATTCAATTTTTTTGCCCTGCCTCTTATTTTTCCCCTTTTTCCAGATTGAAAATCTGCTCATAAATCACATTTTGTGTTTCTGTATACTTAGTATGGATTTTTCACTTTCATTTCTCAAAATCTATCAAAAATCCATGAAATTTTAAAGAAGTCTCACAAATTTAATGAAGTAACTGACAATATTTTGAATGTTTAAGGTGACATACTTGCTTTCAAATTGAGTTAATACTGCAAATTATGATGTTAAGTGGCTAAAAACGTTCTTGGATATTTTTTTTCCTCCCTTCACAAAAAAGGCAGATGCACTATCTGAAAAAGATGAAAAGAGAAAAAAAAAATAAAGAAAAACCAGTCTCAACCTTTCAAAGAATATTGCATTGGTACCAGTTTATTTTAGAGCACCCAAACACCTTAGTAAATCAGACCTCCATTCTGCATGCTACTGTGAAAACATACAGAGTTTCAAATGCCTCTAATGCAAAGACCCTACAATTTAGAAAATAAGAGTAATAAATTAACCTAGAAGCATATATACACTTTATCAAAAAAATACAGGATTTTTGCATAAATTAAGAGTGTGCTTAATTCAAAACCTCATGCTCACAGGAAATGCATAAGCGTAACTTGCTTCCATCATTAGTTTGCTTAACAAAGTTTTCTGTTAATGTTACCTTTATAAATCAGTACCATTTTTCTTCCATGGATTTCATGTTATTTTTCTTTATGAACCTATCATTTCCACAAACCACTCTGGAACTTTTTTTTACATTAAATATCAAATTGTACTTGATCTTCTTCAGCAATCTTTATTTCTAATTTGTTTTCCTTGCCTCTGCAAATTTAATGATATTTTGTATTCTTTTTGACTCTCTGCTAGATAAACTTTGCCTCACATCTTTTCCAAATGGTAAGGACTCCATGAAGTTTTAGTTTTAAAAGAAAATAACATTATGGAACAGAAGCAGCAAACAAGTTACTTTTATTTTGTAGACTTATTCCAAACTGATCTTTCTCAGGAAAGCTTTTAGTTTCCCAGGTGTATGTAACATAATCTTAGGACACTGGCACCTAATGAAGTATTTAGAGGTGAGGAGAAAACAATGTTGGCTGCCTAGAAATTAGAAATTATCTAATTCAAGTTGAATGGCAACTTCCTCTTACTCTTTTCATAAAAAGGTTATGTGATGAGAAATAGAATTTTAAAGCAAAATCTTCACAAAGAAAGCATGGAGCCCTCACCAAGCAGAAATCATCTTGCTATATCGATACTTAGTTTTAGAGATAACTTAGCTAATAATTTATTTGAAATGTTCAAGCTAGAATTTGAGTACCAATTTGCCTGAGAAAATTCATTCTGATGTTTCAACTGATATTTTCAGCTCACATTTTTGCTGTTATTAAAAACAATCCTTAAATTCCAGTTTCCATAGGAAATAAGTAATGCATGCATTGCGTTAAGAACTCTCAAGCTGAAAAGACTGCCTGTGAAATTTTAGTATTACCTCAACCTCAGATGTGTAGGGTATCCTGCCAGTCCCACATTGAATAAGAGATTTAAATGAGTCATGTGGATGATTTGACATGGCAAAGCCAACTGTGTCTTCAGATGTGTGTTATTTCCTTTTATTCTGGTACGGTATCTACTCATTTATCAAATGCAAGAGCAAGCACTTTTTACTGTCCGTAGACTTGGAAATATCTCTTCTAAATTCCATAAATAGTAACAGTGAAAGTAGGAGTGTAATTAAGAGTGCATGATAGCATTAAAGGAGGAAAAATCTAAGGCTGAGCATTAGGAGAATCATTCTAATGTCAAAATTCAGTAGACAGATAGTAATCTAGTGTACAAAGTGGATGAAATGGCTTTCTATTTCTATTTCTTTTTTTTTTTTTTTTTTTCTATATGAGAGAAGAGGAAATACATGGTAAGGAGAAACCTGAATCAGAAAAGACTTTTGCTCAGGATAAGAGACATCCAACTGAACGTTTAATAGTTAGGTGTGTTGTCTGAGAGCGTCACTTCGTCTTGCTTTGGGATCAAGGAATGGTGAGACTTGAGAAAGCAATCCCATGTCAGCTAATTGCCTTAGAGAAGGATAAATCACTCCCTGGAAGAGCTGCACACTCTTAGTAGGCTCTTACAGAAGCCACACTGACGGACCTTTGTTCTTTTTTATTTTTACTGGGCTCACAAACCCAAAGATCAACAGAAATACATTACCTGCAAAAGTAAATATGCAACAGTGTTGCTAAAAAAAACATCTTTAGCATGTTTCGCACTTAGTATGATTTCAAAGTATCAAGCTGCTTAGATTTTGAATGTTGCAGTTGAGGATGGGCAGTATTTTGAGATATTTGATTAAGCAGCTTTCCTGAGCAGTCTGCCTTACTCACACTGTGTAAACTACTGAGCTTTTTCTTAAGCATTTCCTGCTGCAATTTACAGCGCAGAATCAGTTTTGGTTTGCCTGAAAGCATCAAGCTGTTAACTGTGATTGTTTCCAGATATGCTTCATGTGTGGTTTGCCCATCCATGCAGTGTCGATGGTAATCAGTTGGAGAGAAGCAGAGCAAACAGCTGAGGATGGTAACTATTCTCTGCCATATGAGTTTAATTTGCCTGCACTAGTGAAACAACACATAAAAGCTTCTAGATTAATTCCATTCTTTTGTGACAATTAATCCAGTGTGCGTGTTAAAACACACTGAAGAGATACAAAGGTGCAGACTGCAAGTTTGCTCTTGCAGTAAAAAACCTCTGCTTTTGTAATTGTGTGGGTAGATGAAAAGTCTTTGGGCATTGATCTGTCTCTGGGCACACAGTGCATAGTCTTACACTGATCATGCTAGGAAGACTCAGTTGTGTGTAGACTTTTGACCTGCAGCTGAGACTACCAGTACAATGCATGTCTGTCTTATTTGAGGCAAGTAGCACTATAAGTTTAATGCAGATATGAAAATGTCCTGTGCTTATATATACATGTATCAGGTGGAGAGTAAGAAAATGAGAGTGAGAATGAGAAAGGAAAGTCATTGCTGTAGAACCTGTGTTTTAAAGTATCTTGATTGATTTTCCATTTTCTTTGGGCTTCCTTATGTGTAACTACTTCACAGAAGTTCAAAGTGACTTTGATTCCTTTTACCTGTTCTGAACAAGCAAGAAAAATCTGTCACTAAACTCTGTGAGAGAGGCATCTCAGACCAACTTCTGCATTTTTTAGGATATTTAAGATGATACGGACGAATCATTACTGCATAGAAATAATGAAGATGTCCATCTAAAGTTGATTTTCTACTTCCTGTGTCTTGTGATTTATTCTTCTGTGCAAGAAGCTGTTGACTTACAATTGACTTTGTAAGCTAAGAAGCTCTGATTATGGTTGGCAATTTTTTGTTGTTATTGCTGTGGGTTTTGATGGTCACTTTTAAAAAATGGACTGCAATCTTCTGGATTTGGTGTGTCTTCATGGGCATTGTTGTGTGTTTTCTGTGTGTGCCTAACAGTTGTAGGCAGTTCAAGCTAAGAAGTCATTTGGCTGTGCCCAGGCTCCTGACCCACAGCTGAAGCGGGCTTCATAAACATGAACATTTGTTTATGCAAATCCATTCTGACTTTTTGTCTTTGAAACCCAAACGTATGGTACTCTTCCCTTTCCTGAAAAGTCTCTTGTTCTTTATGCTCTTCTCCTTGCAGTTGGGCTCAATTCCTTTGCAACAAGATAGAGCCCTAATAGTGAATCTTTACATAATACTACTCAAATCCTGCCCCAGCTATACCTGCTGCTGTTGCACTCCTAAAAGAATTTGCATGTTTGTCGCATGGTGCTGCCAGCAGAGCAGGGAATTGCTCCCCAGGTGAGAGCTTGATTCAGATATGGTTTATGAGGATTCAATCACAGGGGTTTTTTGCAGGGAACCTTCTTGAAGGCTCTTGGTATGAAGACGGGATGTGCTTAAAAAGTAAGTGGTCGTACTCCATGTGCAAGATGACTAATTTTTTGCAAAATATGTGACTTGTGTTTGAATCATAGATGTTGGCAAGAATGAGAGACATACTAGGTGAACAATGTAGTTTATTTTCCCAGTGAACAGATGGCATCTGCATCTTTTAATAACAAATTTTGCCCTCTACCTCCTTGATAAAACAATTGAAGTTCTGTGCAAAGCTTTTCAATTTGTGACTATTCATTGTTTTGAGATAAAATCTTTTTTAGCTACTGCGGTTTATTCACTCTTTTTACAATTACAGAGAAAAACAGAACAAAAGGAGCATGTTGCAAAGCACCTTCCTTAAAATGATTGATTCCTGAGCAGCAGAACAGATTAGAACAGAAGTTGTTTGTCCATTTGTCATTTCCTTTCATAGGCTCCAAACCTCAAGAAGTCATTTACATCTTACAAAAGAACAGAATAGCAACTATAAACCCAAAATTCAAAAGTTTATAGACCACATTTAAAAGAGAATTCAGCAGAATCTGAGGACACTTATTTCCAGCCTGTATATGTGGGTAGTGGATTTTTTATTTTAGTTTTGCCGAGTTTTACTGGACAGATTTCACAGGATTGTGGGACTGGATGAGTGGATGGATCACTATAGAACTGATAAACCATCAGTAAGGTAGGTATACTTAATTGTATGAAACTTTCAGCCCCAAACTTTTATGCACTGATGAAAAAAATAATTAAAAAAAAAAGTAACTGAATACTGAACTAGCAGAAAGTACCTGTAGCTCTTGGATTTTTTTCTGTATGGATTATCATTATCAATATAGGATTTGAAAGGATTTTGGAGGATAGTCAATTCAAGTCCTTTTCTACTGCAAACAATCACGTCACACAATTCTGTATTAAATGTATCACACATCATTTCAGAAATTATTTTGATAATGTAAGCAATGGTGTAGAGCACTGCACTTCTGGAACTGTTCATAACGTACTCATAGCTTCTCTGCCTTTTGAATGTCTCTGAAAGAAAACAGAACTATGCAAATATTGTAAAGCAATTTTAATTTTTAAAGCCTCTCACTACATTTGTCCTGTCAGTGAGTGATTCATTTTATCCTTATCTTTCACTGGAGGTCACTGTTGTAATGATGTTGTAGACCTGGTTAATTGCTTAAGCATATGTCTCAGTTTTACTGAATAGAGAACAAGAAGGAATATGTGCATTATTCTTCCTCTTGAAAATCAGGTCAGAATATGTCCAACCATGCACAATAGCTGTCTCACTAAGCTTTGCCAGTTTGCTGTGAGAAACAGTTTCTCAGGAAATAATAATTACCTAATTTTTTTTCATTTGTTTGTTTGTTTTGTGGATTGTTGGGTTCTATTTTTTTTTTTTTTCCTATGTCAGGTTTAATCTGAATTGAGAATTTAATGAAAAATGTACTTAAAGTAGGGATTTCAAATATTGATTTCTTGGGTCCTGTGGCTCTGACTTTTCTTGATTGCGTAAAAATTCAAATAGATGATGAAAACCTCTTTAAAATCTGTGCTAAAGTAACTTTGAAAAAGCATGGCCGAAGCTTAGTGACCTTCAAAGATGGACCAGCGTAGCATTAGTTACCGTCAGATAGATCAGATGCTTTATTCTCATTATGTACGTGGGGGTATTTCTGGAGTTTCATTTGGCAGCTGTGGATCCATGTTCAGTTTTTATTGTATTTAAGATGAAAAGAATTTCTGTGGGAAGATGGGATGTGAGACTCAGAGGGAAGTCCTGACTTCTACAGTTCTTTTCTATTGCCAGTAATTATACTCATAATAAAAAATTAAAAAAAAAGCAAGATTTGAGTGATGGATGAGAATGTCATGAGAAAAACGTGTTCTGTTTTATTTTTGCTTGTTTTGGTTTGGCTTTTTCCAGGAAGGCATGCCTACCCTGTCTTTTTTTCTAGATTTAATTAGCTTTCTAAATCACTGGAGAAAAGGTTTTCCAGTAAATACGAACAGCCATCCTTGCAAAAGCCGACTAATCTGGCTCTTCAGATGTTAGCACTGTTCAGCAGTCCTGTGGGAAAAAACAAAGCTAGTATTATTATATTAGTAGAAATAGCATATTAGTGTCTAAAAGCTGTATCATTTCATATATTTAACCAAGAATCTGCCTTGTTTGCCTGGTTTTCTATATTCAGAACCACAGCATACTGCAAGTGATCACTATGTCTCAGTCCATAGTTACAGAGTAAGGAAGTTACCTCTGTTTGCTGCTATGGAAATACCAAGTTTCTGCTATTTCATCATTTTAGTAAAGTTCCTGCACTTCATTCTTGTGCTTGTTGCAGTGTGTTCATTTAACTGTATGATTTAAAATGGAGAGCATTTGGCTAATTAGCAGGCAGCTGTTCACTTAAGTAAATGACTCATAGAGTGATATTTATGGTGCATAACTATTTTTCAAGCCTGGAGAAACTTGGGAAGAAAAGAAAAAAAAAAAAAGACACAAAGGCAGATGTTTATGCTTCTAGAACCATGACAAATGCTGTGAAAACTGGCTGCTGCTTTCATTTCATGACATTTTTCTCAAAACCTACTTCTTGATAAGCCTAGATATTTTTCAGAATTAATATTTCTGTAGAGAAAATATTCAAGATACTTTATTTACAGCATTTGTGGGAGCTGAATATTTAAAATCCATTATCAGACTTCACCTGAAGAGGCCTTGAAGTTTATGATTCGCATAGTCTCAACACTCAGAGTACAGGAATTTGCAAATTGGCTAAAGCCCATTTATTGGGTTTGTTTTTTTTTTGGGGGGGAGGGTGTTTGTTTGCTTGTTTGTTTTTACTTTATATTACAAAATAAACATATATGAAATAGTCCAATTACAAATTGGAAAATATAAATCTCTATGAATATTATACAGATTCCATTTTAAAATACCATTACTACAGCAAAATATCTACATTTCCTTTGGTCTGCTTTGGAGGTTTCTAGTGTTGCAGAGTTCATCATTTGGAATTGAATACTTAGGGCATACCCCATAAAAACTACTTTGTGCACATGCTTCTCCTTATGAGCTGGTTATATCAGAACTGAAGATATCATGTTGGTATTTTGGAAATGGATTGGGTTTTCTCCTCTCTTCCCTCCACTTTAATTTTCCTGGCACTTGTCTACTGTGTCTCTCCCACTGCCAAGTACTCTTCCACAGTTCCTGTCATCTCTCTTCTGCCTGCTTTAGTGCATGCTTTTCTAGGTGCTCAGGTCACTCAACCATAGATCAAGTGCAATATAAAATCTGTTCTGAACAAAGAGAAAATACAGAAGAGAACATTTTTTTTATGTTCTCACTGTCATTCTCTTTTAAAACTAGGTAGGGCTAATTTAAGATTTCTGAGGCTATGTTGAGTTCTGATTATGAAGTTCTGTATCATTGCTGGGTGCATTAAGCAGGTAGATAGTTTCTTTTCTTTCTTTCTTTGTGGTACTCCTGCATCCTACTTTCAAATTCTTCTGAAATTGTTTTATAAAAGCTGTTGGTTAAAATGCAAAGGTTTTAATTATTTTGAAAGTTTTTAGTCTTCATGTATAAGTGAGGGGAGTCTGGGTTTCTAAAAGTGGCATATGTACATTCTAGCACAAAATCTGGATTTAGGGTTTGTTTTGTTTTCTTTGAGGCAAAGAGAAAGGGCATTTCCTTTATGTAACCAGAATGTCGTAGAAAATCTTGAGAAATACTCTTTAAGAAGAAGAATAGAATCCTTGGAGGATAGGTGCTCTCTTAAATAATTATTGCATCTTTAAAGAGGAGGATGGATGGGTCAGTGTTTTGTAAGTGTGGATTCATGGACAGCATGAATTCAGTAGTTTATTTTAGTCAACAAAAAATGATTTTAAGCTAAATTTGATGCTCTTTGGAGAGTCAGTAGTAACCATCAAGGGATTTTAAACCAGTCTGTCCAGCCCTAGATAAATTGGAACTGCTTTACCATGCTTTGTCATTATGCTGTCTGTGACTAATCTGGAAAAATGTATGTCAGTACAGTTTGGAAACAGGAGGTGTACCAAGATAGAATGGAAAAGCATGTAAAGCTCAGATTTGTGCAACAGAATTGAAGGTTTGTTACTGTTTTATCACCCATTTTACTACCTGTTTTATAAATTACAATCATAGTTCACTGTGTTACTTTTAATTACCTTGGCATATAAAAGGACTATCCTGATTTCCTAAATAGAAAGGAAAAAGGCAGCAAAAGATTGGAAAAACACATGTTATTTTCAGGATAAACCTCTGAGCTAAACTGCTAGTCTTCAGAGACAGAGCAACCTCCCCAGCTTGAAAGTATTTTAAGATTTCACTTTTTAGCGCTCTTCATCTCTCAACAGCTTTGGAACAATTCCCTAGGTGAGATTTTACGGCTGTTGACATGGCTATTCTGTGTTGTATTTGAAATATAAAGTGTGTTCTATATAAAGCAAAATTTCAGCAACCTTAAAGAAAGGTAATAAAAAAGGATCAGTTTAAAACCATGGAAGCCTCTTATAAAATGCAAGATTGTTTAGTACATGGTTGTGTTCTCATCCCTCTGAATGTTAATTGACTTGGAAGATTGCCACAAGCTGTTCAGTAGTTGAACTGAAAAAAGAAAACCAAAATAAAATCTACTTGAAATATGGTTAGGTGAGTGACCATAGCCAACCATAATTTTTTGTATCCTTAGATGACAGAACAGTGTTCTGCCAGGTGGCTAATCTGTAGTGCTGTCCAAAGTGATAAAGTCTTCAAAACTTGTGCAAAAAATGTATCTAGATGGTAGTAATTTAAATGGAGAATAAAAAGGACTTCATAGTGATATTGGAACTGTAGTGTAAATAGCAAAGCATCTCCACAGTGTAATGGTAATATATGCTCCTGTACACCTCTCTGTGTGCACGTTAGATTAATAGGTAATAGCTCATCCCAATTTATATTATTTTTCTAATATTTAATGTTGTAAATGTTGTGACAGTCCCTTAGTGTCTTAGTAGTAGTGACCAATCTGTAACCAGAGTAACAGTAAACTCCAGTTATATTCACCAGTGAATTCTGCTGACATCATTTCTGTATATGAGGTGATAGAAAAATGTTAAATCTCTAAGATTTAATATGGAATACCTCATTTCCATTGCAACACAAGAGTATAATCTTTGCTTAACAATTTCTAATAAAGGGTTCATCTTTTTGTTAGAGGGATAACTGATAAAACTTTCAGAAAGGAAGGAATACTTTTCTGCATCTCACTGGAAATGTTCTGCCTTTATGTAGCCCAAGCATGCATTCAGTAAGCTGGAGCAGGTTGAGTGTTTGAGAGCAACTTTCTCAGATATACTTGGATTAATAATGAAACTAGATTGACTTTTAGAAACAAGTGCACTTTCAGCTCTTGACACTTGTCTACAGTACAAGATACTGTATGACATATTAGACATATTACATAATATTGCATATTACTGTATAATACAGTATTAGATACATTAATATGTATCTAATAATATTAAGATAGGAAGGTTTTTAGCACAAAAAAAAAAAAGAGTATTTATAAAGGGGAAAAAATAATCTGGTATTTGTATTTGGCTTTTTTTGTGGCAGGCATAATGATTACTGATCAACTCTGCAGCTGAATTCATTGCTGATTTTTGTTTACTAGAAAGTATATTCTTGCTCATCCAAGCAAAATAAAAAGCCCCCGGACACTATATAAGGTACATTTAAGATGGTGAATTTAAGCTCACAAGTTCTTTGAAATACATCACTGCTGTTTGTCAAAGTGAATTCGAATCCAAGCAGATCATGTGCAAAAATAGAAAACTGCAAATAAGGTGGTTGGAAGAGGAAAAAGAAGAAAGAATTAAATTGTTCATGTATTGATGAAGAGAACTGAAAGCATCTACTGAGCAACTAAACCCATTTTAAATTTTTGAAAGAAAATTATTTAAGCATATTGATATCCAAACACAAACAGAAGACAGATTCTGATTCTATTTTACTCATGCAGAGGAGATGAGAATGAGCTGGAGAAGAATCCTGTTATTCAGAGTTCAAATATATCTTAGCTAAATAAATAGCTTCTAAAACCTGAAGAGCCAAAGTCAAAAGGGGCAATGGCCAGATTGAATATACAGAGATCATGTGAGAATTCTGCTAGCTTGCTTTCTTTGTCAAGCTTCAGTATTTCTTATAAAAACTAAACAAAAGCCAAATTCTGAATCTGTTTTTTAAATCTGCAATTTTGTAACTCTCAGTCTTAGTAGAAAAATTCCATGAATTTACCAGTCTTCAGTGAAGTTGCTTAATTGAGAAGCAGTACAGTGAAAGCTGAGTGATTTCCAGTCAAACCAAATGTAATGTCCTTGATTTCAAGAAACACAGTCTTCCACCACTAGATCAGAGGAGTAGCTCTCCTACACTGAGGTGTTTATTTATTTATCTATAGGCTAAGATTAATTAAATATTGATCACCTCAGTAGCTGCTGGTACACTAGGTTAGCTAAATACACCATTGCTGGTATAGGGCAGGCAAAAGGCAACTGTATTTATGTATCTGTCATCCAAAGTTATGAAGGATCAACAATATACAAATCACAGGGCATTATTTCAGTGCACCCATTTCCTTGGCTGTGATTCCCAATATAATGAACTGACAGTTTTTTCTTAACGCATATGCATTCAATCTGCGTCGTGCCACCACAAAACAGCAAGACTGCTAACAGGCAGGTACCGCTCCTGCTCAAATTCTGTAACACCTCAAGACAGTCTGTAGAGGAGACATTTCTGCTCATAGGTGGCAGGATTTCTCATAGGAAAAGTTTTCTAAAACCCAACTTGAATGCTGCTAATTACCAACATGAGTTTTCCTGTTACATAGACTGTTAATGCTGCACTTGGCTAGAGAACACATAGACAATTTCAAGGGTTTGCTGTTGCGGTCATTTGCAGTGGAAAGCAGGTTCAGTTCCACTTCACTCAAAGAGGCTCTAGAGAGACACTAGTTAATCATTGCAGAGAAACTACTATATTGCCAGAAACCAGTGGAGCTGGGGTTGCCACCCTGTGGTTTTCAGTACCTCTGCCACATGTAGCTACTTGGAAAGTCTGCAATAACGTGAAATGGCTCTTCCCCAAGGAAAGCTCCAGGAGAAGTGGCAATATTACCTCTGTCTGCTTGGAGAAATTGGAAATGCATAACAAGAGGAGTTTCATTTGCTTTTCCCTGATGGACCTACAAAGTAACTCTAGGGAATAAATGATTTAACGGTTTCAAGCTATTGCCCAGAGTTCCAGGAGAACTACATGATTTACTTTAGCTGAAGTACATGGCTAATAGCTTTACTTCATAAAACTCTGTAAGCATAAATATTTCTTGGTGAGTTATTAAAGTGGTGCAGGGATACCTGTCTCATCCCCATGGCTTGAATGGTAACAAAATGAATTATTTTTAACTCTTTGACTCTGCTCCATGTACTTCAAATAGAATATTGGCTTCTGTTGTTTTTTATGTCATCCTTCTTTACATTTGTGATAGGAAAAGCAGGTGAGTTGTGTGCAACTTAGATATAGGTATTCATTATGTGCTTCTGCAGGTCTTTTCCAACATAAATGGATCTAAAAATAAACCTGGTTTCCTCCTTTTAAAATAAACAGTCAGTTTGGCAATCTCTTGCTGAATAAACCTCAATTTTATCTAATTTTAAATAATTTATCTTTTTTTCCCATTATACCTGAAGTGTCAGTCTGAGAAAAAAAATGATTTTGCAGACTGTCAGCAGTAGCCAATACTTCTCCCAGTCATGCATATAGAACTGTGGAAGAGAATTATTTCAATAAGCATTAGACCTTATGAAGTGAGTAATTCCTTTTTGTTCAAGAGCAAACAATGGGAAGCGAGAACTGAAAGAGTTCTGAACCCAGGCTCTGGGGAGGGTGAGAAATTAGTTGCTAACCTTTCTGCTGAATAGGCTGGATTCACACTGGGCCAAGATCTATCAGCCTAAAAGGTCGCTGGTATTTTCAGGTAAATAGGGACCTTAAGACATGGCTACACTTAGATTCTATGTTTCTCACGTTTTGCGAATGTATGTTATTAAATGTCTAATGATTACCAGTACTGCTTTGTAAAAAGAAAAATATACTTTATGTGGGAGGGAGTATAAGCTTATGTGTAAGCATTCGTGTCATGCAAAGGGTGTATACAGGAAGGTGCTTCTTTTGATAGCTAACTGCAAATTCACTCTAAAAACAATAAATGACTGCATTTAGGATGTGCTACAGACCAAGAGGCTGTTTTGTCATGGGCATTCAGGTCCTCCAGAATTTTGTGAATGCTGTCCGTTTAAATAATTCTAGATTTATAGTTGTAGGCTTAAGCTGAGATCCTCAAAGTTTTATGGTTGCTAAGTCTCTAGCTTAGAAATTAAATTCCGTTGGGGGAAAACAAAACAAAAACCAGCCCAACATGAAAACAAAACAAAAGAAAGAAAAAAACCCCACGAAAAAAGCAACAACAGCAACAAAGCTACCAGCATATGTTCCGGTGCAAGGTAAGTGCCTAATTATGTTTGGAATGTTTGATTTCCACAGATTAGATTTTAGATACCTATTGCATACTGTTTGGGAGTCTACATGGATAACATCTGATATGATGAGAATGTCTTTTGTCTGTGTACAGTGTGTGTATATATATGTATTTATATGTGCATATACATTTTTATATATAAATATATATAACTATTTATATGGCTCATTTTATCCATTTGGCAATAGCTGGAAGTGTTTATGAAGGTACCAAGTCCCATGCATGTGTAACAAAACACATGGCTTTTTCTTCTTAAGAAGTATAAGCAGTATCTGCTTGTATAACACATAACACACCCTTGTCCTTGTGTAGCATGAAATCTGAAAGAAATAAGAACAAATCCCATTAGAGTTTGCTTTTCGACCAGATTAGCCTGTTGGTAATTTTCTGACTGAATTTTGAAATGCTGTCTTTATGCCTCCAAAAGAGGACTATTTAAGAAGCTAATAACAACATATTTAAAAATCAAATTCATTGCTGAATTCAGCGGTTTTTAAGCCAGGCCTTTTAAAAACAAGCTGTTGCCTTAAATATTTTTTTATATATATGTATGTATAAAATTAACTTGGGACACACCTAACTCCACATGGCATGCAGAGAATCCTTAATTTGCTGAGAATCTGAAGGGGACCTGTAAGCATGCTGGGGAGAGACTCTTCATTAGAGACTGTAGTGGTAGGACAAGGAGTAATGGGTGTAAACTTAAACAGGGGAAGTTCAGGTTAGATATAAGGAAGAAGTTCTTGACTATGGGGGTGGTGAGGCACTGGAATGAGTTGCCCAAGGAAGTTGTGAATGCTCTATCCCTGGCCGTGTTCAAGGCTGGATTGGACAGAGCCTTGTGTGACATGGTTTAGTGGGAGGTGTCTGGGCCCATGGCAAGGGTTTGGAAGTAGATGATCTTAAGGTCCTTTCCAACCCTAACTATTCTATGATTCTATTTATAGGAAAATTATGATGCCCTTATTCCACTATCATATTCAATTTTAATTTCAGTATTTTATCACTGTACTGACCATTTGTGAAGTACTGGAAACATGTACTGCAGGCATTCAAATATTCCTATATTTTTCCCAGAAAATCTGAATTAATAGACAAGCTAACATCAAAAATTGTGTCTACCATCAGAAATTTAATCTTGTCAAAATTAGCAACCATTACCTCTGAGAGGTCTTTTGCCCAGTCAGTCTCGCCAGAATTGGATAAAGTCACAAGCTCAATTCAAAAGAAATCAGCAAATAACCTTATTTATCACTAAAATCAAAGTAGTAGTGTATCTTGGGTTTTTTATTTACTCTAGCAGAAAACAAGTGGCATAATGTCATGTGACATCATTGTAGGAAAAGCTCCAAGAACACATCCTTGAAATCTTTTTTAAGTATGAGTTGTTTCAGCTTCTTTAGCTGTGATTCCATTGTTGAATTATTCAGGTAATGCTCTTGCTGGCTATACTTTTTTCACCAATGTCAACATTTAATATGTGCCAGAAAAGTTAACAGTTGTTTCTAAAGGGAGAATATGAACTTCCCATATAGCTTGGATGCTCAGTGGTCTAGAACATGGTGGTAAGTAAATCTTTTTTAACATCCACTTGTTTTCCACAGTAACGTTTCTATTATGTGAGAATTTTTGTTTTCTTTTTAGGAAAAAGGTTGGGGTTTTCGCCGTATGAAGGTAGCAGAAATTTTATTTTATTCAGAACTCTTATAGTAAGGAAGAGTAGACGCAGCTCAAATGCTACTGAGGGCCAAACACAGCTTACGCAACTGGAGCAAACCACGATTTATAATGAGTACATAATGCAAGAGCAGTTCAAGTGGTACTGTAAGGTGACTCCACATACTCTCGACTCAAAAGAGCAAGTTGAGTGCAAATCCTAGTCAAGCACAGTATAATCACTTTAAACCCAGAAAAGTCTTTACCTATCTGAGAAAGACAGGAAAAGAAAGCAGATAAATTCTTCCTAACCCAATCTATTTGTGCCTTCTTCATAAGGTTAAAACTCACACCTATGAGGCCATAATTTTGGCAAAGAGTAAAAATATCTCCTAGTCCCTGAAACAGCTGGTGGTTTGGACAGCATGAAAATAGTCCCACATCAATGAAAATGCTAAATCTGAATGGAATTAAACTTAGTCTTGATGAAATAAACACAAATACTGGTGTCTGTTTTTTCTCACACCCTATAACCAGAAGGAACTTTTAGCCCACTTTTGGTGGGGGACAAATATCAGCTTATTAAAACATGGGCATATCACAGAGAAGCCAGCAGAAGCCAGCTCTGTTACCGCAGTCTTGCCAGGACATAATTTCTCTTCCTCAGTGCTGTACTTCTTGTCTCTTTACCAAGCCAAGTTTCTTTCAGTTAGATGCAAAACCATCCAAAGCATGGATAATCATCTAGCCTTTTAAAATGAACTCTTGGCAGTTTTGCCGAGGTTATCTTTTCTTGTGGTGCTTCTTTCTGTTTAGAGGTGTGTTTATTTGCACAGATAATATGTATTCAATTTTTGCTGCTCTTTATGTCTTAGTAAATAAACCTGCTGTCAAATTCAAGGTAGCTGACAGTTTTTTCATGGGGCTACTTTCTGTTAGCAGTTCTGTATGCATGTATTCTGTATGTGGTGGAAGTTGTCCCAGCTTATGGCAGCAGAGTTGGAACTACATGATCCCTTCTAACCCAAACCATTTGGTGATTCTATGATTCTGTGATCTTACATAATTTTGTATTAATAATAGCTCTGGTAACCCAGTAAATTCAAATTGTGTGAGCATATTTTGTCCTTCTGAATTCTTCCGAAGAATATCTTGCTCAAATACCTATTTTGAGAATTGTTTTGTATTATTGCGTCCAGAACCAGGGAAGCCATGTATTTTGACTTTCAAATTTATCTCTTAGATTTTTATGAGATTTTTGGATATTTCTCATTCCTCCCTACCTACTTACCTCTCTCTACAACAGAATTATAGAGCTTCCCTGCAGTCAGCTTGAGTACCTCTTAGAGAATGATTTGGTGGATACTTTTCTTCTAGTTCTTTGCCACATTTTGACTTTGTTAAATTTATTACTGAGTAGGATTCTTT
The DNA here is from genome assembly GCA_009867235.2 of Psittacus erithacus. Taxonomy (NCBI): domain Eukaryota; kingdom Metazoa; phylum Chordata; class Aves; order Psittaciformes; family Psittacidae; genus Psittacus; species Psittacus erithacus. The sequence continues at coordinate 6,399 of WYDI02020235.1, read as the reverse complement.
TTTGTTTTTCATTTTATTCCATTGGACTTTTTTAAAGGAACCTCATAGGAAACCATTTTTTAAGTTAGTCTTTTACTGAGCCTTACCTTTGTGCATGTATGTACCATGTAGGTCACAGAGGACAAATATGCAGTTTCAAGCTGCACCTAATGCTACAGTCACCTTATAAATGCATATATGCATTAAATTCATGACTCAGAATGCCACATAAAGTGTTATAAAAGTGCAATGAGACTCATTCTTTATTAATTCTTATACAACCTCTATTATGTACAAAAGCATAGGGAAGTCCAATTAAAATTGGACTTAAAGGTCCAATTTTAGTACTAATAATGGGCTGGGCACAGCCTGGCTTTGAAAAGCACTTTAACTTTATTCCTTGTGTCTGACCTAAAAAAACAGTTTGGAAAAAAAAATTCATTCTCCACTGAAATGTAATTTTAATGTTTCTTAATGTGTGATTCCAATCAGCCATATATCTTGGGGGAAAAACCTAGGATTTATCTTACATTCTGCCTTTGCACAAGACTCCAGATGATGCAAGTAGAAGTTCATGCCAAGAAAGAAAATAGATTGTTTCCAAATAAAATACATCTTTGATACAAATCTATGATTTTTTAAAGCTGAGAGGTTAAATGCTTTAGCCCAAGCATCTTGACTTTTCCTGAATCCTCAACAAAAATTTTAAATATGCAAAGGATGCCTTTCTTTTTGCCTTGTCAACACACTGAACAGTGCTAAAAGCATTACTCAAACTTATGTGTGGTATTTTTCTAAGTGGTCGCTTGTTATGCAAAGAAATATGAATTTAGATTACGAGATGTTTGTCTTCTTGCACATATTTTTGCTTAAATTATTTATGAAATCTGTTCTTCCAAGACAAGAAAATTGCACTTTTGGACTACACAGTGTTGTTTTCTTATTCCTTAAGCTGTTTTGCATCTCTTAAGTATTAATGGGTGTCTCTCTCCAGCTCCACTCAAAAGTTTTTCAGAGCCATTTTTAATCATATGATATATCATCAAACTAAACACTTGATAGAGTGTCTGGGTCCACTGAAGTTGACAGCAAAATGTCCTTTGACTTCAAGAGACAAGATAGCAGAATTAATATGATGGGTTCTCAAGTGTAACTTCAGTTCCATCAGCAAAATAGTGCAGATCCAAGCCGTTTCATTTCTCCTGTTGTGATGAGTTGTGTAGCTGGAAATTTATCAGGCTTACATGGAGCTGACCATAAGGCCAGATTTTGATTCCTTATATGCTCCATCAGGAAGGGCCTGTTCAAATGAAAAGTGAAATTTCCATCTGCATTTCAATCTAAACAGGTTTACCCTTAGTGCAGTAAATACAGAGGTAAAATAAGATCTGGGACTTTCGAAAGTCTCAAACTGAGATTCCTGTCAATTTAAATCTTACATTCTATAAGTAATTTTTTTTTTTAGCCTTAGGGAGTGTAGAATACTAACATCTGTTGGGTTCATAGCAGCTACTGTCTTCTCAGGATACTTCTTCATTAGTATTTTTCACCTGTCTTATCAAAACTGCAGACTTTGCAGGAGTGAAATGAATCATTGCAAGAAGTAGCAATACAGAGGAATACTATGGGTTCATACCAGCAATGCAATATTTTTGCTTGAGTCTTTTTATTCCAGATTCAAGCAAAAAGGGCGCCTTTCTTGCAAAACTTGAAATACTATTCATCTTTTGAAGATAAGTATCTTTCTTTGAACACCTCTGTAGTGGGAACTGGAGAAGATGCAGCAGACAAATCTATACAGTGGATGGGTGCTGGGATTGCAAAAGTAGCAGAGTGGATGAGGCCACTTTTGCAGTTATGGCTTTAATGGAAATAGTGAAGCAGCTCATTTTGGAGCTGTTTTCTTGCAGCATCAAGGCAGTTCAGCTGAAAGCTCATCCCACTTGCAGCAGTCAATCTCAGTGGAGATCCAAACTCTTTAAGTCATTGCTCATATCATTGTGACAAAAACAACGTCACTCAAGGTTCTTCACTATACAAGTGCTTTAACTTCTAATCCTTAACAGATCGCAGTATTTTCCTTTCTGTATCTTATTAAAGCACAGCAAAAGTTCATTTGAGGACTTAATTCAACTGCAAGCATTGAGCCAAAGGTACTAATTATATGCTCTAGACTTTGGTCAGCTATGTCTCTAAATTAAATGGATTAAGGCAGTTTAGCAGCCAATAGGAAACTGGAAATTGATAACAAGATTTTCCTCTGCACAAAGTATTTCAGCATTAAAACATGCTGGAGCAGTAGTATACCTGGCCCAGAAGGTGCAAGCATACCAAGACATCTGTGCTTACAGTATTTTTTTGGTGTGTTTGCTCTGTTACTTCAAAGATCTGTTCTCTCTGTCTTGGGCAGCTTTCCACATTTAAAACAGTGTTATTAAGTGAACTTCCAAGTGGATCTTAGTTTTACATGGGTGAGGGTTAGAGTAGCCTTTGGAAGAAGTGAAAACCTTTGAAATTCTCAAAAAAAACCCCAAACTCCATGCCATTTTAACACCACAGTTACACTTTTTGTCAGGTTAGTGGAGAATATAGTCTGGTCTCTGAATATGCAGTTTTGCAATCTATGGCTTTTCAAGTGCCTGAGGAAGAGGACTATTACAATTACAGTTGTACTGCATCTTTAAGAATAGTCTTTCTGCTTTAAACATTCTCCTAATAGAACACTGAAAGCTAGCAAGATGAGGATTTCACACTGAAACCAAATTTTTAATCTTTCCAACTGTGATAATTTTCCTGATTGCACATTAAAATGTATCTGATTCATTTGCACATAGATTTAATTATGATTTAATTCTTTGATGAGGATAAGAACTTGCTGTATTTTCTTAGGAGTAAATTTTGCAATGCAGAGTCCTGATGCAGCAGTATTTCAATATAAAGTTATTTGAGGGTTTGGCCAAAGTATTTTTTCACTAAATGGTTTATATCTGATGTAAAATACAGTGCATAAAATCTAAGGTTTATGTGTCATTACCTGTGTACTGTTAATTATAACTACACCTTTATTACTAAATATATAATGAAAAATCTGTATCTGTGGCATGACTTGTTAGAAACCTTGTCTTTAAATGAATACATTTCAATATGTAGGTAAACTTAAGAATGTTTTCCGTTTTCTGATAAATTCATATCCTAAATTGATGTTACCTGTTTCTAATGATGCATGCATACAGCTGTATGTGAAAACAGTAGCAAACATCTAGAGCTCACTTAAAGTGACATGAAAGTGAATTACAAAGTTATGTGGCAACAGCTGTGGTACTGAAATGAAAATAAGTAGTGTCCATAAATTTCAGTACTCATTTAAGTATAGTACAGTTTCTTGCTGTCAGTGAAGAGATAAGATACTCAAAGTTTTGTGGTTTAAGAACAATTTTAGACAAAATGTAAGATGCAAGATGGTCCTCAGGCCCTGAAACTGAAGCAAAATCAGTCCAAGCTCTAGAAAGCAATAGCACAAATGAGCAGTAAAATGCTGCAACACCACAGGTGTCTTGAGTTTCTCACTTAAGTTTTTTCACACATCTAAACCTGTGTCATACTTTTACACAGTTAGTGTCTTGGCTGGACCAACAATGGGATCCACAAACTAAGCATCTTCTGAAGGTCCTGACTTGATAGGTAGACTCAGAGCATGCTTAGAACAGGCCAGCTAAACTGGAAAAAAAAAACAAAACAAAACATGCCCAGAGAGGAAGATAATGGTGATGGTTTGGGAGATGATATAAGTTTCTGCCTAGTAGCCTGCCGTGGAACAGTAAATGGACTCGGAGCAATCCAATGTGAATCAAGTAGAAGCCATTTATTTAGTGTTGCACATCTCTTATATAGTCCCCCAAGTGCTAAGCAGTAACTTTCCACTGTTTCACCCCCTTATTATCCCAATTTAGCAAAGCATCTGAGGATTGCAGCACAACCTGCTTTGCCTTACAAACAGCCCACATTGTCTTGCTAACAGATCTTTCCCATTCATTATGTTCTCCACAGTTCCCAAGGCTCAGGCCAATTAGGCCATTAGTACCTGGTGTTTTCTTTGATGTTCCCAGGGCTCAGGCCCAACCAGGGTGATAAAGCCTGGATTCATTGGTTAATTCTTTCCATGTTGCCTCCCACAGTAGCCTCCTTAGAGTACTCACCTCAGAGAGATGGTACTTGGATTCTGGACTTCCCTTAGCCCTACTGCATGTATTGAGTACCCTGACTGCCCAGCACTTCCTGTTCCCTCTGCTGAGCATTTACAAGGTTGCTATGCAATCAAGAATGCAAATTTTGAGGAAGAGGACAGAAAAGAAGCAATTTGGGTTCCCAGCTGGCACATTTTTTGAAAGGGAGAATATAGGTTCTGGGGTTTGTACCCAGTTTTTTCAGTGGTTGCAGTGAGAGAATTCTCTTTGAACACTTGTCAATACAGTTTAAGTTCAATTATCTGTCAGTTTTCTGAATACTGTTAGATGCCAGTAGTCTCTGAAGAGAATCCTAACCCTAACCCTAACTAAATGTTAAAAGTAACATGAACAAAAATACTGGCTCAGATGAGCGCTATCAGGAACTAAACTGTATATTGTGCTGCACAGATTCAGTGGTGTTGCTCCATGGAGAATTGTGGCTGTGGCATATTATGGCAACAGTCCAGGTAGATTCTGACATGGTTGAGCTCTTGAGTCTATACAGATGATGTACTTAAGAGCTCTTGAGCCTGTACATGATGTACCTTCTGGTGGAGACAGCAAAGGCTGTGTGATAGGAATAGGAATGAGGGTGTATATATGAAGAATGAGACTCAGGAAATAGCTTCTAATTCCTGTTGTTTTCTTGTGCGCAAGAAAACACATCCTTATGAAGCGTATCAGTGTGAAGAGTGTGTGCATGTGTGCAGTAATGAAGTTTCTTTTGAGGATCTGACTAGTCTACTCTAAGCCTCCCTTAGATATGTCACTAATTAGCTTTATGAGTCAACATTTCTAAGTGAAATCTTAGACTGGGACAGAACTTCTCGAAAGTATAGAAAACTTCTCAAAATCTGTGAGATACCATGGATACAGCCTTTGGCTCCCTGTTTGGAAATTGTCTGAAGAGGAACTGGACAAGATGTGCCCATGACTCTTTTTAGAAATTGCTCTTTCAGGCTGGTGCTGCTCTCTCTCAGCTTAGTGTTATCATTCTTCATGATAAGAAAGTATGCTCTGTGCTCAGAGAGAGCTCCTTTGCTGTGAGAGAAGAGGATTTCTTACAAAATGATTCCTTTCCACTTACGGGTTTTTTCAGCAAGTTGCTGACTTGGACTTTTCACAACAGTGCTCTGATGAAAACCAAGACTTTCTTGCGTACTCACAAGGAGGTGCCAACTAACTGGAATCCTTTGTTTGTCGTTCCTTGCCTATGCTTCTTAGCTTTTTACTCTTGAATGCAAAGACATTTAGGGAAATCAATATTAAAAGCAGTAAAAAATAAACAAAAAAAATTGCTCTTATTCATGACATCTGTATGTTTCAGGACCTCATTTATTGCCTAGGCTGAATACAATACGGATTTCTTTCTCTTATGCTTGGAAAGAAAATCTTTGCCTAGATTCAGGAGAATAATTACTGCCTTTTGTGACTTTATTTAAAAATGAACCAGGGAATAAATACTTTCCTCTGCAATGGAGTAAAGTCTAACCTATTAAGTTACCATGTCTTTCACATTTCCAAATTTACAGGGACATTTTGCTTAATCATTTTGCTAGAGAAAGTCAGTAGGGATTTTTGTACTGAAAACTCTCTTTGTTTTTCCTTTATTCTCTTCGAAGTAGCACGAGTAACACTTTAGAATGTGTTAAAAGTTCTTCTAACTCAGGAATGGGCACTGACCCAGAAATCCAGTGATAATTTACAAATTTAAACAGAATAGCACTTTCTTTTCATGTGAAATGCTAGCTCCATTCAACTCCTTTGCACAGATTTTCTTCATTTTGCTGTGCTTTTAAAGCACTTACTGCTTTTCCATTGGGAAGAGCATTATCTATTATTTATCTATAGCTTCAAGCAATCTCTTTGCATGTTTCTTTCAAATACGAAGCAGCCAGCACTATTTCAGCTGGAGAGTAACTTTTATGGAACATAAGACTTTATTAAAAAGTTTTCAAGTAACATCTATGTATTTGCACTGACTGTCATGGTTTAAGCTCAGTCATAAATTAGAAAACCATGTATCCTGCTCGTTCCCCCACACACCTTTCCTCCCCCCACCCCGGCTCCTGGAGGGATGGGGAGAAGAATGGAAAGAATGTAACTCCCACGGATTTAGATAAGAACAGTCCAGTAACTAAGGTATAACACAAACCACTGCTGCTACCACCAATAATAATAATGATAAGGGAAA
>WYDI02020227.1:0-19223 GCA_009867235.2 Psittacus erithacus | reverse complement strand
GAGCATGAGTTTTCTTGTATGGAGACATGGGAACAGGAAGCAAGGGGAGGGGAGGGGGACAAAAGGGAAGGGTGGGAGCGAGAAGAAGAGGGGGGGGGGGGGGGGGGGGAGGGGGGAAGAAAGAAAGAAAACACAAAGAGCAACTAGTTCCCTGCCAGTATGGAACATTCCCCTGATCAAACACGTCCAATGGAAGTAACGTTAGTCCACTGAAATTCTAGTTGCTGCTACCCATCTACTGGTAGCATAAAGAACAACTGAAACAAATCTGCTCTCAGAAGCAATCCTCCACATCAAATGCAAACAGGTAATGCTGCCTCACAAGAAGAGTCATTTTAAGAAAGTCAGTGAGAATAGATTTTCAGAGTGTGAAATTATTGCAGAACATTTAAAGACAAATAATAAGACAAATTTGCCTTTCAGTCAGATTGGAACTGTTTCCCACATCATGGTGTAGACAGGGTAATCCCTCTTCCAAATTCAGAAAAGAGGTGGTTTGGCCAATGATAGCTAGGCGATACAAAGTAGAATGGAGTATGAGCGTATGTTATGAGTAAATAAATCCCAGATCTCAAATTAAAGCCCTTTCATACATAGTCATGCTAGATGCCCTAGTTTTCATATTTTTGCTCTTAAACATAATGAAGTGGATTCTTAAGGTGCCTAAGCCCTTTCCAGATGACCAGAGGAATACTCCCCCCAAGTAAGATCCCCACCTCTTATGATCTTGAGCTATACAAACTCCAAGCAAATATCAGCTGCAAGGGAAGCCTGGTATACCTTATCCTATTTGTGTAAGATTCCTGAGGGAGTAAATAGATATTAATCAGAGATGCAATACCATCTTTGCTTCTTTGAAAAACCTTTTGTTAGCCTAGACTCTTAGCTCTTACCACTGCAAAAAATGCATCTGCATTTCATGGGACAGATACAAGGAAAAAGTTCTTCATTGTGAGGGTGGTGAGTCACTGGAATGGGTTGCCCAAAGAAGTGGTAAATGATCCATCCCTGGCAGTGCTCAAGGCCAGGCTGGAAGGAACCTTGGGCAACATGGTCTAGTGTAAGGCGTTCCTGCCCATGCATGGCAGGGGGGTTGGAACTAGATGATCTTAAGGTAGTTTCCAACTGTTCTATGATTCTATGATTTACCTTATGTCACTAAAAGCTTTACAGTCCAAATGCAATTTCTCCCATGCATCTTCTGCTAGCTTCATCCTAGAGTCCTATCCTGGTTGCTGAGACGGATTAAGATCAAGAAATAAGAGGCACTGAAAAAACTGCAAACTATCACATTTTCTCTATTCCACAGAAGCTGCTAAATAAGAATAGGAAAGGAGAAAGAGCACAGGACAACCGAGTATGGAAAAATGCAAACCTAGCCAACTTCCTTAACCTTTCAAGATCATGCCTCAGGAAAACCAAGAAAACTACAGTTATATATACTCAAGCATCCCAGATTCCAGAGTCTGCTTGTCTTCTTAATGACACAGTTTCTTAAAGATTAATTTTCTTTTTTCTCTACAGAAGGACAAATTCTTTTCAATGTGTTTTCTAAAGCCTTAAGCACACACATCATACAATTATTGACCTTGTTTTCACTGACTAATTCCATTCTATCCCATATTTTAATTACAAACAGTACAAATATGTAAGATCTTAAATGTTTTTTTGTGAAATCACAAAGTAATGCCTATGCCTCTCTCACAATAAATTTATAACATTAGTTTATATACCATTATTATTCATTATTCAAATTGCACATACACAAAAAGATCTAGCAGCTCACTGTTTTGCTGACAGAGCAAAAACAATCTCTTAAGCCTTCCATGGTTGAGCACTCTTATGGACTATATTAGTTTGCCCTTCAGTCTGAGTGGAAAGCTTTTGCACTTCACTGCATGAATAAGCTTACCTTTTACAGACACGGTGCACGTGCAGCATGCAGCAATAGGCCCCCTCTACCATGCTGACTTCCAGCTGCCATGCATCAGCAGAGTCAAGGGGAAGCAAGCCAAGCAGACACCCGGTGTGTTATGGTAGCTGCCATAACATCAGCCTTCTAATGACCACACGTGCAGTGCATGGCTGTATGGAACCAGGCAATGAAAGGAAGCAGGTGACCTACTTTATCCCACACGGGACGGGACACTATTTCAGTCCCATAAGTGTAAGTGTGCCAATGAAAGACTGGGGGACTTTATTCACTGTTATTGAAACCGGCTATGTGAGGAGTCCAGATGCTCTGTCAATGCCAGCACACTCACAGTCAAAGAAAAATACTTCTTTTGCCCCTACAACGTGAAGCATGGGGGCACCAGAATTGTGAGGAATGGGACCGTGTCTTCTATCTACCACTCCACTGAACTTCACAAAGTTTTTCTGTTCATTTCCCCACTCATATTCATTCAATTCCATTTCCCATGCAGATGGCTCAAAGTCCCAGCTGGTTCTTCAATAGAAATGTTTAAAAGCTTTGCATGCCTGTCTGACAAATGCCACCAGGATGGACTCCCCCAGACAGCCTTGCTATGAACAATCCCAGTGTGGGGCTACAAAGCTCCCAAGTCTCTGCTTTGGTGAGTTGGTATAACCTCACAACTCCAAAAGCAGAGTCAAGATGTGGCTTCTTTTGCACTTGAACAAAAATGTTGGCACATGATGAAAACACAAGAGAGTGGTGAGATGAAGAGCTCTGCCAGGTAAGACCAGGGCTATTCTTACGTGGTGCAAGAGGTACTTGGGCCAGCTAACCTGCGGTACTAAAGCATCCCAAGGGAAGAAACCAGCTTCTTCCTCCCTTCTGTTCAGTGGCTGAGAACATTCCTCTTCTCATTCATCCCTGCAGCAGCTGTGAGGGCACTGCTGAAAGCACATAGACAGGAAGCACAGAGGGAATAGCTCTGGAAACCTCAGGAGCATGCCAGAGATCCTATCTCCTACACACAGCATCACAATCAAGAAAAGAAAGAATCTCTTCTTTGTCTGGACTTCTAAAACATCTTTTCATGGAACCAAATAAATTTTCAAAGCTTCTCTTATTGTATTTAAAATTCAGATGGAAGCAGAGGAAATGTACATAATTTTGAGAACAATCAGAAAAAGGTATAAATCCTAAGGATTATTTTCTGCATATGAAAGACAAGGAGAGAAAAAAAAAGCCAAGAACAAGAGCTAATCATAATTTGTCCAATATTCAGCGGCAGATTTTTAAATTCTTATGTACCATATTCCATTGCTAGATAAAATTTTACAGTTTCATATTAAATTTGTACGTAGCAGCTGCTAACACTAGAAAACAGAAGTACTATAAAGCATGAGACAATACAGAAGCTATCATATGCCCTCCTTTCCTCAGGTTTCTTACCTCTCTTACTGGATTATTTCCGCTAATAACATGTAAAAAAAAAATCAAAACTGCTACAAATCCCATCCTAATTGATTAGTTACCTTTAAGTACACGATAACCCACTTAATTCTAAATCCCTACAGATCAGCCACCTTTCTTCCCTGAAAGAGTTCCATCTCAAATGGCTTTCACATTTGATGGCATCTTTTAAAGATAAGCCCCCAAGTCAGAACCACATGTAAATAACAGATCTGGCGAGAAACAGGGTTTAATGCACTTTTCTTCTTCCATGTCCCATTGACTGACTTCTCTGACAAGCACATTAGTTTTGAGAAATTTCCCTGCCTCTCCCCAGACACATCGAGGAGACAGCACTGTCTACGCACCTCCTGCAGCACCAGGGCACTGAGGAAGGGCAGTTCCTGAAACTGAGAAGTGGCAGAGCCCACAGTGGTAACAACCACTGCCTCCACTGGCTCCTGCCCTTGCTCCTCAAGAAGGAAAGCTGTCAAACACCTCGAGGTAACATGATACTACCTCCACATAGCGGTACAAACACCAATTTTGCTTTCTTATTATTCACTGCTTGTCATGGTTTATACATTTAAATAGAAGCATTATGGGCCAAATTTTCAACCACTTGTCTTTGTTAAAGAACAAACAAAGGCATACTGAGTCATTATTTTCCTGGTTTTGGAGTTACAGGCTTAATCATTTCATATTTTCTCCACAGAGCTGTGCCATATCACTTAGACAAAGAAAACTCACTGTAAACCACCACTGTTGTTTGGCAGTGCCATTTGGCAGTGTCACTAGTTTTTAAATTCAGGGGTTATCATTTTAAGCTACCTCTCTTATGACATATACCACTGCCTGATACTCAAATTCTGGTTACATTTGACATTACAGTTTGGGGAATAAAATACAAAGAATAAAATAGGAATTCTTATTCAGATCCATACAAATCCAGATGTCTACCATATAAATGGATGAAAAGTGAGGCTTTACCATAGTCATTCTATGTTACAAATTCTAGATGTTCATATTAAATTTTGAAATAATATTTCCTGGGCTATTACAGTAATTTGCAAAATAAAAAACAAAAAAACCAAAAACCCCAAAACCGAAAGAAAACCAACCAAACACAACCCCCCACAACTGAAAGCAGAGACTTTCTCTATAAAACAGGTGCAATAATCCAAACCCCAAATGATCACATAGTCTCTTTGCGCTAAATTGACATGACAAATGTTCCTGAAGCAGCCAGAAGGTCTGCCCAGCCCTGTGGCAAGCTGCCAGCCCAGGGAATCCATCACTGCTACCCTAGATGCTGGCACAGCAGGTGTAAACCAGAGCAAAGAGGATGCAGCCATCACATTGCCATGCTTGCTGACCCCAAACTCATAATCCCATGTGTCGATGGTTATTACTTCTAGTCACCCACTGAAGTCCAAATATATTCGGGTATAAGCACAGCACACTGTAGCCCAAAAACAATGGAGTGCAAACATAATTTCTGTACTGCTTTCACTGGGTACATTCATAAGCAAAGTTTTGGCAACTTTCTAATGAGATTTTACTGTTTTTGCAGAAAACAAGTAGCAGTTCTGCAAGTATGTTACAGGCCAGACAGCAAAGTAACCTAGCACTCAAGTTTTCTTATTAGGAAAATGGAAACAAAATAGACATTAACACACACGAGTAATTGCATAATTTTACAGGGAGTAAAACTTTTCTGCAAAGCGTTATTTGTACAGCCCGTGCTGACAAGTCATTAACTGCCAGTTGTTAGCAGAAATATTAGCAAAATGTTCCAGCCTCTTCTGACTTTAATAGTCTCAACCAGGCAAACAGTAACTAACTTCTAAATCAATAATTGGGTATGTACTTCTTTTCAAGATAGTCAAATGAACCCTAGCCTTTTCCCTGCAGCTATAAGCATTGTCTGCAGGCGAGTCAAAAGCCTTCCAAAGAGGCATCATTATTTTCGTATTCCTACAAATAATTAGGATTTAAGACACATCATTTAATGTTGTCACTGAGGCTGACAGCATTACGCCTCTTTTGCAGCTCTGGGCTGTCATGCTAGCACTTTCATCAACCATCATCTTGTTTGAAGTATTTTTAAGGAATAAAAACAAAATAAATCAAACACAAACAAACAAGCCACCCAAGAGGTTTTCCGTTGTACTGAATTGTACAGAAGACAATGAAAATGTAAGGAGATCATATTTGTAAAATGAAAATAAGACCACATTTCCCATTACAAAGTGAAGTGCTATGAACTGCCCGAACTGAGCTAAAGGTGCCTCGTGCGTTTAAATGAGGTTCTACTGTTCTCCCAAGCTTGGTTTAATAGTCCTGAAAGCTGCATTACACATATATTCCTCCCCCCCTCCCCAAGAAAACCCCTTAAATATTGGAATAAACTTACAAGCATGAAAGGGAAGACAACAAAAAAACATGTGGTCTCTAACTCAATAAACCCCCTGACAGGCAGAAAAAACAACCTGCATATTTTTGAAACGTTGAAGCTATTTCCTTATGTTATTCTTTTGTCCTCTATTGACATAGATACAGTCTCCTTCTTGTTTACAGAAAATTTGAATGTAGCCCAGTGGTGCTTGTACAGTATTTTAGTGATAAACCTAAAGAGTAACTACAGAAACACAGCTACTCCACAAAAATTCATTTGCTTTTCTGTTTTTTCTGCTCTTCTTATAGACAGCACTAAGTTACTCTACAATAGCTTTCTGAAAAGATAAATTAAAAAGGAGAGGGAATATCAAGAAATGAAAGTAGTTAATATGCGTTTATTTTAGGAATTGGGATGTGAAGAAAGACAATCTATTTAACTGGTCAGCAAAAACCAGCTGCCTCTAAGATACCACCTCGGGTGTTAAAAACATCTTCACCTGACACTCATCACAAAGGATCTGTTTGGCTTCTGCATGCTTACATGACATGCACCATCTGCTGGATGCGATACCTTAGTGCAGGGAATCAGCCAGTAAATTCCTGTTTTTGTGACATATTTATCCTGTGAACTGCTTCGAGACAGCTAATAGAGCCTTGGCAAGGAAGGGGAGCTCTGGCTGCTGCTGCACCTCCCTGCGGGCTCTATCCTCGCCAGGTGGCTCTCGTTGCCACCGAGAGAAGGCAAGGCACACCACTCACACTCCTCTGGACCTCCGACCTCCCTACCGGTTACACACAGCTTGAACTTCACAGAAATTTCTTGGTAGATTAAACTCTTTATCAGGCACTTTCTAGACTCTACTCCTATTTCAGAAGCTTGACCTGAGGTAACAGGTAAATTGACAAATGCAAAGGGAAGGAAAAATAAAAACAAACAAACAAATGTATTTCTAGATTTCAGCATAAGAAAAGGCAGCAACTTCTTTCAATTAACAAGCCATACTTTTTTCTATCTATCAATAAGGAATCTGGTCACTTAGAAAACAGAACACATGCTGCAAAATGTTATTTTCTTAAAAGTGTTTATCTTTCAGTTGTCTTTGGTACAGAGCAAGTTTGTGACTTACTACAGCCAAGGCAGCCCTAAGCATGTTTTTATTTTTTTGTGGGATCAGGGCAGAATGACCACGTATCATTCTTTGCAACACACCCATCATGCGTTTTTTAGCATTTTAAAGTCAAAATATGATTAACATCAGAAAATACGTAAATAGCTGAGATGGAAAATGGGCATAATTAAGAAATATGCTTCTGAACTAACAGCAATAGTATTTTTGGATATATGAAATTATTAAGATCTTACTCAGCTGGAAAAGGTTATTATAATAATCACTTAGATTTGCAAACATTTTACTGGAATCAGGCTGCTAGTATAAACTTGTCTATATTATGTCTCCAAATTCCAAAGCCAGGAGAATTAAGTTTTCTTGGCAGCACCTTGTTTGCCAGTATACATATACAACAGGTGAAATCTTGGCCTTTTTAAAATCAGTGGTACTTCTGTAGTCCTGGCTTGGCTGAAGCTGTTGTTACCTGCAACTATCAACACTACTGCAGGTCTACTCTGCTGGGGCAATTTCTGATGAGAAACATTTTGTTAACTAAATCAATTTTCTGTAGGAACATACTAAAATTATTAAGCTGTGATTGATAAAGGTTTTTTAATGTTGAGATTAAATAACTGGTCAAAATGAGAAATAGACGTGCTCCAGAACAGGCAATGGGTTGATTATGAGGATGCTGGAAAGGGATGAACCAGGTTTTAAACTGTCTGCTTTGGTCACTGCAACCTACAGTCCAACAAATGGCTGGAAGTCAACCCTCCTAGCAGCTTAGAACTGCTTGTAACAGGAATTTCACACCCAGTTTTACCCTCCACTAGTTTCAGGCAAAAATTCCCAAGGAAGGCAGCCCCTCAGAAGAGTAATGAGTGATTCATTACTTTGCCATAATGGTATTTGGGATGAAAACTCTATTTTGCCTTGACATATTCCAATTATTGTTAAACTTCTTTCTTCCCTTCTCCCTTAGTTTTCCCTTCTATTATCTTGTATATATTTTTAAGGACTTGCACACCGAATTATTAGCCAGTATATACATTGCTCCAGAAGTTTAGTAAACCCACTGTTTTCAGGTACTAGAGAGCAAATGCTTCTAAAACAGTCGAATTTCTCTACAAAGCCTGTACATTAAAAAAAATACACCACTTCTGCCAAAATCATTACATTATGGAAGGTAAAAGATGGATGATGATTTTAAAGTAAAGATCGCTCAACAAAATGGTGAAAAAGTCCATGATTTTAAGCTCAGGATATTCTGCATCTATATGCAAAACAGTAATTATTACTAAAGAATACTATTAAATTAGCCATAACTCAAAGCAGAAATTAGCTACCTTCAATGCTCTGTGGACCAACCAGATTCATAGCCTGGTGTGCTGGATATTCTACCCGGGGTCTGGCAATGCCCAGTTGCTCCATAACACCATGGAGGAGCCTCTGAATATCTGCTTCAGAAACCCTGTCAGGAGTCCTAGCACTGTGGCTAAAAGCTGAAGCCAATCCAAATGCCAGCAGAAATACCATGTTACAAAGCAAAGCAGGCGTCATTCTGGCAGCCACTTTTATCCTGTGAAAAAGAAAGGAATTTGATTATAAAGATAGTGGGAAAAAAGTCCAGTATGCATGCTGGAAATAACTTCTGTTCTTACTACCACACACAATGTATCCTACCACATACAGTCTTCTACACAGCTTTTAGGGGCAGCTGAATATCTAGCCAGCTGAAAACTGCAGAAGGAGCAGGGCTCGCAGGGTGGATGGGTTCTTCTCTTCTAAAAACAAAAATATAAAGTAGCAAACTGCAGAAATAGATTTTCTGATTTGTGTTTGCCCATAGCATTCATTTACAGTCACTGCAAACAAAATGGGTCCACTCTTTCATTTAATGACACATGTCCCATCCTGTTTATTCTATTTTATAAAGCTCTGGGCTAAAAGCAAAGAACCCCTCATCCTGGAACTGTGTTTTCCGAGCTCTGAAAAATTAATCATTCGAAACTGCTGAACAATCTGGATTATATTTTATTGGTACCTTAAGACAAAAGGCTGTCTGCTTCATACACATCATCTTCCCCGCCTGCAGCAAATGGGTTTCATTTTTGTCCTTTCACTAAATGGCTGCACAGTCAAGTTTATTTGGGCAAAGAAAAAATATATATAAATATATATATATCAAGCACCACTCACTGTGCTCTTTGAAAGGCTGAATTTTAACCAGAACGCTTGTTTCTTAAAGCTCCGTTTCCCCTCGCATCAGAGAATAACTGAAATGCATCACTTCCAATCTCTTGAAGAAATAAAACTCCCTGCGGTCCCCCTTGCCTTCCTTAAAATACACACAGCTGCCCGATATCTGCACGCCAGACGTTTAAAGATGTTCCACTGCTCCCGCCACCCCACGTAAGGCACCTGAAAACGTCTTTGAGACGAAAATGGCTGAAACAGCCAAGGCTGGAAATACTCCCGACACGCCGGTGCGCGTCTTCACCAGAGCACAGCACACCCCAGCCACCCATCCCGCTCCATCCGCCTCTGCCGCAGAGCGCTGCACGGGAGTTGAGCCACCGCTTTCTTATTTAGATGGGGAAAAGCCTGCTTTCTACAAAACATCCACCGTTAACATGCACCCGAGCACGGCTGCCGCTCCGCTGCCCGCACACCCTGCACCTCCGAGCTGCGTCAGTGGGAAGCTGGGCCGTGTACCCTTCCCTTCCCCCAGTACCCAGGGTGGTTTAGCCGTCGCAGGAGCCCCCCGGCCAGCTCCGCTGCGCCCCAGGGCCCTGCCGCCCCCGGTGTCTCTGGGAGCGCCGCGCTCACCTCCCGCTCCCGGCGCGACGTTTCGTGTGCGGCGAGTCCGCAGCCACGCGTCCTCCGTGCGCAGCCGCGGCCTCTCTTCCACCTTCCCCCCGCCGCCAGGGCCCCGCCAGCAGCTGGTACGTACTTGCCCTTCCGTGTGCTTGCTGCAGGGATCTGCCCAGCGGGATGACACAAGCTCGGAGGGGACTTAGCGAACTCCGCTTTCAGCTAAACACAATAGTCTAAAAATAAACTGAAGGTTGCTGATGGATTGACGGTTACAGGAATAAGACATTACCCTGTGACTGTCAATATTCCTGCTGTGATTCCTCTCCCCAGAACAATATGATCAATGGTCTACTTGCCGAATGATAGCTTTACCTAACTGCAGGTATACCAGGTAACAATATGGCAACCATTGCTAAGCGCTTGAAGGCAGAGGACTCCAGGTTAAGCACATATGTATATACCATCCATAGCAGAGGCTGATAAAAAGGCAGCTATAAAAGGATCTTGCTAAATGGAGTCTGTCATTTAATAGTACTTGGCAAAACAGTAATTTCTAAAAACTATTTTGTCACATCTTCACTGCTACTGACAGGAATGTGACAACATTTTAGGATAGCTAGAAATGTTCTGAGATTTATACCCCATAAACCACAACAAATCCACAAACTACACATTCAAATGTAGATTACTGTCATTTTGCTGCTCCCTAGTACATTATACATGTCTGCAAGTTACAGGATTAAGCAATAGGGACCGCCATTGGCCATTTTGTGCTTCCAAATCTCCCTCAAAACCAAAATAAACTTTATATAAATGGATGCATACTTGAACTGTTCTGTAAAAGTTCTAAAAACAGCGCCTCAACTTTGACAATCTTTCCTGGTGCTTAAGGGACTTGTTTGTCAGACACCTATTAAAGTCTCCCTTTCTAATGTTCAGGTGCACTGGTTCAAGACCAGCTTTCATTGATGATCAAAAATAGCTTACTGCTTTGTCCATGACAAAGCTACATTAGCATTCAAATTATTTGGTAGATATTAAGAGAAAAACCCCTCAAGGCTTGCTCTTGCAAACACAAAACGATGTCACAACTCACTGTTATAGGAGTTTTTTTCTTCCTTGTGACATTTCCTTTACCTCTGTCTTATTTCCATCCTTACCTCCTCGTGTCAGCTATGGCAGCTGGCAATTGTTTTGCTAAGCCTTATTTACTTCTATGATATAATACAAAATCTGGTGCTCTGGTGCCTACAGCCTACTGAGGGATACGGCAGCACCAGCGAAAGGCAGAGGGTAGGAGCATGTTCCTGTGAACAGCAAGAAGCAGTTGCCTCTTTTGATAGTGGTGAACTATTAACACTGGCTCCTTATTTCATTAAACTGGAGCTTCCAATACTTAACCACAACATCAAGCAACCTTGTTAAGACCCTCTCCTGACTGCTTCCCTAGTATTAGATCTTGACAATAATCTAGTAACTGAGGGAGGCAGCTCAGCTGGGCTGATGGGGGCAGAAGATTTCTACCAGATCACTGAGCTAAGCTGATTTGGCTAGAAAGTTGGTGGATATGTGGGGAAGGAGGCAGAGAACAGAAAGCAGGCAAGCAGAACTATTCCTTTCATTAACATATCACAAGAAGTTTAGAAGCCTACTCCTGCTAAATTATGTTGTACCATCCTTTTGCTAGTTGTGAGACCTACCAACATGTATCTATTATGAATGAAGAGCCAGAACAGAATCATTTCTGACCTACGTATTTTTGGACTTACTCCTTTTTGATGTCCACAGTCTGCATATGACAACGTAATCTAAATTTCTAAGTCATTTTGAAGAACAGGGTCAGAAAAGGGACAACACCAATGGTTTTATTAAAACCAAAATTATGCAGTGTTTTCAACTCTTACATTCCGCCAATAAGCGATTCACACATACAGAAAGCTAACGAATGGTTTTAAGTGTTTACTCTTAAATAATTTTACAACCGATGACAAACAAACAGCTCTAATTCCAAAAGATGTAAACATTTGCTTGTGCAAATCAACTTTTAACACACTATGGCTTCTTACATTCATCTCTTGCAACATTATCAGGACCTAAAACCTGCTTCTGCAACATCTACTTAACACTGTTCTACTGCTCTAAAAATAAGTTAAAACACCCTGCCATATTAAGATAAAGACATTTTACTGCTCACAACTGAAAATACTTGGTACCTATTGCAGAACACAGTGCTAGATGAAGTTTTAAGACTTGTCACTTCTTGAATGACCTGCACATTTATTGTGCCTGTGTTCCCATCATTCTCCAGTGTGTACATATGTCAAAATATATTCTTCTAATTTATTCCAATAGAAATATACCAGCTCTACTTCTTTTGAGACAGTGTAAGGTCCAACTTAAACAAAGTAGTGCTACAATACACTTAAAACTAAGCAGTAAATAAATTTAACTACCAATACACAAGCATCAAGACATTTTCTTTCACATGTCTATTAGCTTTGTTTTAAATGTCAGAAATTTTTCAACTTTGTACTTAGCCTAAATACTGCAAAAATTTTGGGAGATGCAGCATGTTTTAAGAAGCTGAGATAATCATGTATGAGATCTAATACAAATGTTTGTAAAACCAGGTTATTTTTTTTAGATGTCAATTTCAGTTGGGTAAACTGACTAACATTTGCAGAAGTTTCAGTAAATGAAGAAAACCTCAACATAAATTGTTATTTGTACAAGTGTGACTCATACCGTTAAAAAAATAAAAAACCAAAAGAAATGAACAAATAGAGCTAAAACATTAATCATACAAATTTAGATTTTTCCAAAGGTTAATCAAGTTACAATAAGCCAAATTAACCGTCATATTTGATCTTACAAGTCTACAGGTTTTGCAGCTGGTAGCAGTTTCACTTTAGCTATTGGATTCTTTGGAGAGCCTCTACAACAAACTCTTTCTTTTCCTGGAGCACCTCTTGCTACTGTAGATTTTTCTGGAATATTTATATTTGCATTAACTTTTAAACTGGATTTCACCAGTCTCTGATTGGTTAGATCTTCTAGAACAGCCTTTGATGGATGAACAGCCACTTTCTGTTCATGGATTCCAGCAGTTCTGAGGGAAAAATCAGGCTTGTCTGATGGATTTAATAGCCTGCCATATGATTTGGATGTTAAGTCTAGCTGCTTATGAGGTACACAAACTTGGTCATATGTACTTTCACTCCTGCATGGCAAAGCCACACAATTTTTTGAGGGATTTTCTCTGCAGGACAATAGTGCAGAATCACAGCTCAAAGATTTAACAAGCGGTGAGCCGATCTCTCTCACTTTAAGCAGTTGAGAGCCTACAGATCGTCTGTTAGCCTCCAATAAGGAATTAATTCTTCTTACAGACTGTCTAACAGGAGTACGTTGAAACTTAAGAGGTGGTTTAGTTTTGTTTGCAGAACTTGGATCATTTAATGAAAGCTTGTTGAACCATTGTATGTGGTCAGAAACCTTTCCAAGGTCAGAAACAGTTGATGGCTTAGTTAAAGTTTTATCAGAATTTTCAGCTTGCAAGTATTGGTTGCCTACTTCAGTTTGCGATTTAGGCAACTGTGAAGTAGGAAGCTGTCCTGCCACAGGAAATTTAGCAATACCTTCTTCCACATTACAGCATTTTACCATACAGTTTTCAGCTGTTTGTGAGTGCATTAATTCTATTTCCTCTTTTCTTCCAAAGGAATCTAATTTGTTTAAGTCATCTTTTGATGAACTGTTCTGAACAGCCAACTTGTCTTCCCTGGCCAGTACTTGTGGAACAGGAAGTTCTGTTACAGTTTTTATAACTGGCTTCAGGACCTGAAGTTCAATCTCAATAGAAGTTTTGAAGTTTCTTTTCCCCAAAAGTTTAATTTCATCTTTTTTTGATTGCTGTTTATCAACAGCATAAGATTGATTAAATTGGTGTGACATCTCTCTGGATTTTGTATTTGCTAGATGTTCAGAAACTTCTTCAGCTAACAATTCTTGCTTTGGATTCATCCCACTGACACACAAGGTTGTCTTTAATGTTTCATCTGCTATATCTGAGAAGGAAGACTTTGTATCACCTCTCAAATTGTGAAGATTACTTCCAGATGCAGAGAAAGCTTGCTTAATTTTCAGCAGTGTTTGTGCAGTCAAATTACTTTCCTTTTCACTAAGTTGCAAGCTGTTGTCTTGTTTGCTTGCAGCTGTGGATTTGAATTCATCTGGAATTACTGGTGGCTTTCCAAATACCAAAACAGATTCTGAAGAACTGATTCCTGTTTTAGGGTTTTCTGGCAGAATCTCCTCATTCCTGCTGATCACCTGAGAATCTGCAACAGTAGGACTATTCCATGACATTCGATGAACTACTTTATTATGACATTTTGGAGTTAGCAAGTTTTCTTCTGACTTGCTCACGTTCTTTGAACCTTAAAATAAATATCATAGTGTTTAAGAATGCTATTTCATGATAGTAATGATTATAGGCAAAATTCTTTCTAAAAACCTTAATTAAAGGTGCTATAGCTCCTTTAAGTTTCAGAGATATGAAAAAAGATTGTAATATTAACAACTGAAATCACATCTCATCTTGCTTGACAAGAGGACTACTAAAATACACTAGAAACACAAGCTTGTCCTAAACTGATTATTTTTTCCCCAGAAGCTACTAACTTTCATTCATAAAGTTACTTTTGCTTTAGAAAAAAGAAAGCTTTCCCCACCTAACACATTCTGTTAGATGCTCACCTTTCTTAGGGAATTTTTCACTGACACATGGGCTGAAGAGTACATCTTTTTTTGCGCATTCAGTTCTGTTTTCCAAGCCTTGTTGACTTGCAAGACGCCTTCCAATATTTTCAGATCTATTACCAACTGCACATCCTGATAAAATATGCTTGAATGAAAGGCATTAATTACTTTCATATAAACTTGTAATTTGGAATCTCATTTACAGAGGAACATCCAAGGAAAAGGTTATGTAAATCAGCCACAGCAGACTTTTCTTGGCTATACTTCATTTTCCCTTGATTCTCTGTAGACCTAGGTAGGGAACAACCCACCTGCAGTAAGCTAGGCTTAACCACACTCTGAACATGGTGATTCTGTGCATAGGCTCTGCAATTTCAGAAACTGAGACCAACTGATCACAAGTGTGGCAGATCAATCCCAGCTAGCAGGTAAGCTCCGATTCAGTCACTTGCTCATTCCCTCCACTCTACAGCAGTATGATGGAGAAAATTGGAAAGGCAAAAGGTGCAGAGGAAGCAAAATCACCCCTACCTCTCACAAAGACTCCCACCAAACAAAAAACTGCCACAAACTACCAAACCTACAAGTGACACAGAAGCACTCACTCATGACATGTAGACCAATGCCCAGCAAACCATGAGTAGTGGCTACTCTGCAAAAACTCCCCCCATCCCAGTTTTATTGGTGAGCATGATACTGTCATTAAACAGTTCCTTGGCCAGTTCAGGTCAGCTATCCAATCTGACTCCTCCCCTAGCCGAACCCAGAACAAGCTGAGCAGTTGCCACTATGAAACTAAACCTAAACCTTCTTGTTCTTCATAGCAGGTCCTTCCTGCTGCTGAAACTACAGTGCCCAAAACTTGGGATTAAAATATGCACAGTAACAAGACAACTAGGTTAGAAGAACACTTACCATTTCTCTGTTGCTTTTTCCCAAACCAAACTTCAAGCGTAACGACCTACGAACCATTTCTTTTCGGCTAATCTTTGGAGAAAAACAACCTGTCTTTCCTGATTCAGCCCTGGGAGGACAGAGGAGAAGAAGTGACACTAACTCTTTAGGAGAGCAATGAAAACATACTGACTCTTATTTATGGCTATTTCCTCTAGTTCTACTTTTTCTACTGCCTTCTTGACAAGCTTTCCCAACAGGCACAAAAAGTTACTATACCAGATCTTTTGCTGAGCTCCATTTTGCCACATTAGAAGACCTGGTGATTTTAAGATACTACAAAAGTTTGGTATGTTTTGAACACCAAAGAAGACTAAGATTTTACACATCATTCGTCAGGGGTCTAGACCTACCTTTCCAATTTATCTTTAGTTTGAGGGTTAAGGCAAATTACCTGTATAATTTTTTGCTTGCATGTCTTTTACTTCTTCTGTTCCCTGTACTAGACAGATGATTTTCACCAGCAGTTGAAGGAGACAGTGAGATTTGTGAGGACTCAAGACACACACATGGGCTTGCTTCAAAATGAACTATGGGAACAAAACCATATTTACATGATCTTAGAACAGTCACATTTTTTTCAGATAAAGACTTAACAGTTAATACAATAAGGAATAAGTTTTTAAACAGCGCGGATTTGTTTGCTTGTTTTGTGGAGTGCTGGCTTGAAATTACTTTGACTTCCACTTTTCTTTAATATTAAACAAAGCTGTTGCTTGTAGCATCCATAGAAGCAGAAGAATACAATCAACTGCATGCTGATATTACTACCTCAAGTTTCCACACTGCTATCATCAGATCAGTTCCTCAAACTTAAGAGCTTAATAAGGAAAATTAGACTCAGCCTTAATATTTGCAGTGTGCTTCTTTTACATACCTAGCCAGAACAGTTAAAGCAACAACAAATGAAAGAGTTGCTATTCTACTCAACATTTTTTTATTAAACAGATGTATTACTTCTGTCTTTAGGAAGTGTTACTGATTTAGTTTGCTTATCCATAGAAACAAGAATTTCATGATGAGCATGAAATGGTTTAATAAAGCAAAGCAATGCTCAGCTGAGGAAAAAAACCCCTGATCTTCAGGCAAAACCAAACATAGCCAATCCAGAAATTTCTTTTTACTCTAACTTCAGTTGGCACCACATTAAGGAACTAAACAAAAATAAAACAAGATTTGCAAAATACTTGGAAGCACTCTAGCAGAATGAAGTGGTATTAAAGCATTGCCAAAAGTGGCTTTTTTTTTTCCCTATAGATTGAATTTTTTTAGGATCTAGAGAAAACAAGAGGTGATTGGACTCAACAAAAACTTTTATAATGGCAACAATTATATTTCACTTAGAGCTAAGACCTGCTATTCAAGTATTTAGGAGAGAGAAGACTACAGCTTTCAAAAGGTTGGAAGCATAGGAAGTCTTCACAGGTTTGTGTGCTAAGACACAAACATGAGTATAACCTAGGTGATGAAGAGGCACTGAAAAAGAAAAATATAAGGATGGCAAATTTGAGAGATTAATAGAACAAAAAACAAGAAACAGATATTGCTTTAGAGCAACCCCATGTAACAACAGTGATGAACATAAACACAGGCTAAGACAGGGAAGCAGTGCAAGGAGCACTGTTAAATGAAGCTTATCAATGACTGCCTAACAAAAGCAGAAGTCAGTACATTTAAAAGCCATAAACAACCTCTTCAAGCAGCAAAGAAAAAGTGAAGGCACTGTACCTGGTGCTGGTGTTGAGCTGCTGGTGAAAATGCTACTCGGTAACAACTCAAAAGCAAAACTATGCTTTAAAGATCGTCTCTTCTTGCTGGACAAGCCCTGAGAGCAGTCAGCTGGAAGTTTACGTTTGGTACTTGGAGTAAGAACCACCGGAGTCATGGATGAAAGGACTGAAATTAAGAAAGCCAAATTTGCAATAACAACTTAAAGGGTTGAGAGTTTACAAAAATATAAGTAGGGGTTTGTTTTGTTTTTTTTTTAGCTCTACTTAAAAAAAAAGAGTATTATTGTAAAAGAGTATCATTGTAAAAGCTCAGCCAAAGAGCATGCATTCTGAACAGGCAAAGCAATCAGTATAGCTTAGGGGTTGGTTTTATTTTGTTGTTTTGTTGCAAAGTAGAGTACTGGAAAGGAAAATCCAAACCTACACATTAATAACATAAGTATAAGGGGGGGGGAGGGGAAAGTATGTATTAATAAAAAAAAATTATCATCTCATGTAAGTTTAAGAGAGATTGGAAGTAAAAGAATTCCAGTACTGGCAAATTAATTCCAAAGATGATAAAATGCTGCACTACTGCACTGAAGCTTTAGCATGCATTAAATGAAAAGCACAAGTTCAGTTCTGTAATCCCAGAACTGCACACCCACTGCTGCAGTGATTGTAGCTGCTGCAAAAACTATAGTAAATGCAGTATCCTCAATAAATACGTATCTATATTCAAAGTTTTAAACTACTTAAACATAATCACTTGTCTTCAACTAAGTTCTAGTTCTTCAGTTAAAAAAAAAATAAAATAAATTGTAGACTATAGTTGACAAATCCAGAAGATACTGCACAGGTTTTATTTAGTACAAATACACCAATACCTACCACTTCTGTCTTGTTGCGGTGTAGTGGAAGGTGTTCTGTTAGATTTAAATTTATTCAATGCTCCACTAACAATATCTGAAATGCAAGACACAGCGAGGAATCAAATTTAAATATGAAGTTTGTCTTGCTCTATTTTCAACTGAAGTTTAACTTTTATTCTTCCAGAGAGGAAAAAACAAATCCGTTTAAATGCTTGTTTTATGTAAAGAAAACTACAAATCTTCTCACAAAATGTTTATTAATTTCACAGTAGCCAAAAAAATCTATTTTCTGTGAGGGAAAAAAAAAAAAAAGAAAAAATCATGCATAGATGGCAAAATTTTCTTGTAGAAAATTAAATTCTACTGGTTGTTATAAAATTATATGCCTTGTGATTTCCTGCAGGCAAACCTAGCAGGTATCCATTCAAGTCTTCCTCAAAGTCTCAGCAACTTTCTCCCTTTACTAGACAGTCATCTTGAAGCTGAAAAGCTCTTACAGCTTTCAAGTTAGGCCCAAACAGAAGTACGAAAGTAACATACAACTTTTCTGTGAACTGTGGTTTTGGTTTGGGGTGTTATTTCTTTTTTTAAGGCAAAATTAAAGCCAGCAGAGTAGTTTTACTCAGCATGAAGTTTTACATTTACCCTGTTTTTAAAAGTATAAAAATAGAAGTATTTTTATTAAGTGTTACTGCAACCTGCAGTCCTAGTTCATAGCAAAGCTTAGCAAATTGCAAGCCTATAGTATTTCTTTTATGGTGTCTAGTAATGATCAGATAATTTAAAAACCTCAGCTATGAGAAAAAGTGTAATACTACTATGTTTTGCTACATCTGGACAAAAAGTAGAAGCTGCCTACTACCAGAACCTATTCCACAAAATTAACAGATTCTAACTGCTTCTCAGCAAAATTTTAACATTCACAAATATTTATCACTTTGCAACTCCAGGATGATGCCCCTTTTTCAGAGTGGAAAAGCGGATTACACACACACAGGAAAAAAAAACCCAAAAAACCCACAATCAAACAAAAAAACCCCCACAAACCCACACCTGGGCTAAATATATACACTAATAAAACCTTAATTTCAATTGCTGTCATGTTTAATATTCCAGCCACATGAGCTGAATACATACTTATATTTTTATGGCTGATTTCAGCCTCCAGTACAGTCAACTCTTGGGATCCTCCTGTCACTCCAGAAATATAAATGGGTTCTGCCCCTTGACAGCTTGA
>WYDI02020226.1:0-13699 GCA_009867235.2 Psittacus erithacus | reverse complement strand
TGCCAAATCCACACAGGGTACAATGACCACACCATATTCCACTCTGACACGAATCATAACTGTGTTTATCACAATACCACTCTTGCCTGCTGTTATGTCAAATCTTAATGCATTTTCCTTGTGAGGACTCAGAGCCGCTTCCACAGCTCTTATCCTTTTCTCCCCTTGTAGCCAGAGTTAAGTTCAAGCTAAGGGGAATTTTTCTGCTACACCAGTTACCCCCACTATATTTATAGCTTTCCTTGACAGTTTAATTCCTAACTTCTTTGCCTGCTGTTTATTTAAAACCCTAATTTGGGCCCCATATCAATTAACAATCCCAGACTTATTTGCTTTGGCCCCACAGGGATATGTCCACAGGAGGCCTCATCAGCACTGTATCAGCCAGGATTAACCAAGCAGAGAGGGTGGCCCTAGGCCCCAACGGGCAACTCGGTTTTTTAACCCCTTCAGTTCTGCCCGCCAAGGTGCAAAAGAGCTCAAGGCACAGCGGCTGCATTTGAGGTTGCCTGTCTGTTTGGGCACCTGACCATTCCTCCCAGCAATTCCACCACTTTCTGGATGTGATCGGTGGGTTGACAGTGCAACCTCACTTGGGATACCCTTAATAGTAATACTTTTCACCGAAGGTAATTTCTTTCTGAAATCCAGGTCCGTCCCGGTCTGCCTCGGGACGGTTCGTGATCCCGGTGGGCGGACTGGAGAGGGCCGTGGTTTGTCACCAACTGGCTGGACCCTCCTGCACTAGCCCGCACCACCATCTGGATGGGCCCAGACCATCTCCCACCTGGGGGGCACTATATTGTGCAACATCTCTGCCCAAGCAAAAAGGTCCAAGGGGAGGTTCTGAGAGGCTTGCCGATTGTGCTTGAATTCTCTTCCTAAGACACTAAACGAACATTTTCAGGGTGTCTGGTATTCTCTTAGGGACGGGTCTGAGGTGGCTGGTATCTTCTGGAGTGGCCATCAGCACTCCGGGCAACCCAATCTCAGACATTGCTTGGGTGCAAGCAGCCCTTTGTACTCCCTCCGGAAGCTCCAACAGCCCTTTCACTGTAACAGTGACCTTCTTCACTCTCTCCTGGGCTCTACTCCCCAGCCCAAACACTTCTGGACCCCAAAACCTGCTTGCTTTGTGATCGCTTAACAATATCCGATCACCTTCCCGTCAGAGGAGCTGTCCATGAAATATGCAGTTTCTGTTTTGTCCGGCAAAACTCCATTCGCAATATTCTCTGAACTCAGGTCCTGACCAGGAGCTGCGTGGACCTGTGTGTCTTTTGTGTTTAATGAGGGGTCGCACATTTCTTTCTTCCAGAATCTTTCCAGACATTCCTCTTCCAATACTCGGCATCTGTACCCACAATCAATTTCCAATTTTGGACAACACTGCATTTTGGGTTTTGTGGGGTTTTTTGGTGTGTTTTGTGTGTGTGTGTGTGTGTGTTGGCTTTTTTTGTTTGCTTGCTTGTTTTTTGTTTGTTTTTTGTGTTTGTTTTCTCGTGTCAGCATACTTTCACTTCTTTGTTCCAATAAATGCACTCGCTTCATTTCTCTTTTCAGTTCCTCTTTTCAACAGTCCATCTCCAATTGCCTCTCCAAAATATCCCTTACTAATGAAACCGCCCTGTGTCAGTACCAAGCATGAGCCCAAAATGACGCAAGAGCTCTCTTCACCACCTCTGTCACGGCTACTGCTCTCTTCGATTATCTCTGGGACCGCCGCTGCGTTGAACCACTTCACCCACTGTACACCCGGGAGAGAATCCTGCCAGTTCTTTATCCATCAAGTGGTCCCCCTATCAAATTGATGTCTCTCCAATTTAGAGACAAGGATGTCATGTGGGACAGTGTCAAACACTTTGGACAAGTCCAGGTAGATGACATCAGCTGCTCTACCCCTGTCCATCAGTTCTGTAGCCCCATCATAGAAGGGGCTTCTGTCATGTAGCTTCCATGCACGTGGAAGCAATATGCATGTGGAAGCCTTCATGGGCTTTTGTCTGTGGGGGAAGCTTTTGTCAGGGCTTTTGTCATGGTGGGAGAACCTGCTGCAGTACTCCTGTACAGTACTATTGTTTTTAGTTACCTTATATGACAGTAATGTTACAGAACTACTCCAAAATCTTTCACATAGATGGATAATTTGTGTGTATTTGAAGGGATGTTGTTTTCTTTCATTATATTCTGACAGTGACATATGATTATGCATTATGATTATTCAGTACCTCAGAGCTGTTATCAGCCATTGCAGTTTACCCAAAATCGTTGCTTTCTGGTCTCTTGCCTGTAATTTTGTTTTCTCCAAACAGTAAATGCAGCCAAACTAGTCTGTTATAATCCTTGGCATTTTGGTAGTGTTTTTTTGGTTTTTGGGTTTTTTTTGGCAGAGCTACTGAGTTATTTAAAACAATAAATAAAGCCCTGAATCATAAAATTAAATTGTATGTAAAATAAGAAGGCTAAAAGTTTAATTTACAAACAAGGTGAATTTGAAAGTTTCAGGGCAAATATTCCTGTTTACAGTCTTCAAATATGTGCATTTTCCTCTCTTGGTGAGCATCTTGAAGGACATCCAAAGAAATGCTACTGTAGCATTCTCTGTGCTAGGATCCTGAGAAATTGAGCTGTGAACCAATTGCTTCTCAGTGGACTGGCTTCCAAATGGGAAAATTGCTTTGAATCACAATCCAGCCAATGTCAGGGATGGGGATGTGAATTGCCTCCTATCTTATTGCTATGAAGCATGCTATAATATAGGTTATACTGTTTGCAGTAACTGAGTATCTGCATGTGTAGACTTCTTGTCACTTGTTCACACTGTTGAAATATAAACCTCATTGCTAGTGGATAAACTAAAAGCATTTCTGAGTTAGAAAATGGGCTTCTTTTCTTATTTTAAGATGGAATCAGTACTCAAGCAGTGTCTATGAAACAAGATGTTGCAAATTCAGTCTCCAGGTTAGGGAATATCTACAGTGCTATATGAAGAGGTTTGTATGTTATAGCACAGAAAAGGAAGAACTATATAATCCTTGGTTCCAATATGTTTTTTCCCTAAGCATCTGTTACTGGAAACTACTGACAAATAGTGCAGGACAAGAAGAACCTTTGGTTTGACCCTGTTCTTGTCTTCATATTTTATCTGCTGTATGCTGTTAAATAACCATCTTAGTAAGAAGTGTTTGGAACAGCAGAGCTCATTTATTTTGTCCCACTACAGGAGTGCTGACAGAATGGCTGTCTTACCCTCATAAATTAGATACAGAGACCAAAGTACTCTTAGAGAGAGGGAAAATACTGCAGCAGATTGACTTGACTGTGTCTCAGAAAGTTACTGTAAAGGACCTAGATGGCTATGCGTACAAAAGCATGCTGTTGCTGTCCAGTACTGCTAGTGTAATATATGTCACTGTGAATCAGAGAAAATAAAATAATTAATCTTTTTGAAATATAACTTATTGAAATACTTCTTTCCCTACCAATTAACTTTTAGCCATTTCTGATGCTGAAAGTGAAAAGAAAGATTTCTGAGAATATTCATTCTAGTATGCAGTATAACAGATCTATGAATTTTAGTTGTGGGAATTGTATGAGGTTTTGAATTAACTTAGTTTAAAAGCATGGTCTGATGTAGCCTGAATTTAATGAAGACAAAAGAGGAAGCTTTTTCAAACACAAAAGCTTGTGTACTTTTCACTTGAGGAACTAATTACTTTCAGGCTTCCAAAACCATCTCTCTTGCACATATTTCTACCTACAGGATTAAAGAATGACTCAACACTTTACTTCAGCCACTTTCAGATACTGTAGAATTTCTATAGATTTTTTTTCTTTTTCTCACATGTACTCTAGATGAAATTACTAAGAAAGCATCTAAAGCTTCAAAATCTGGACCTGATGTGCATATAAGGTCACTGGATATTTTGACTAGGAAAACATTAAGCCACTAAAAAATAATGATAATTTATTAAAATTTGCCTTCAGTGAGCATTCACAAAGTTGCTCTGGCCAGGGCAGCTGCATGGAAAGAGTTCCCATCTGCACTCTGATCAGTGCTACTCTCACTTAGTCATACCCTTCCTGGATTTCCAAAAGGACCTTGCTCATGAGGAGCACCCTCAGGACTAGCAGTGTGTGTTTTCATCTCAACTATGTAAGCTTTTTCATCCCTCTTATAATCTTGTTCTCTTGTTACTCAGCAAAGCATTGTAAGGTTCAGGTTATTCTTGCAGTCTCAGGAACTCATGAGCTCTTTTACATTCTGATGTTTTTCAGCATTTTCCTTGCTATTATTTCATCTCAGTAGTAGCATTCAGCAGGTGTCACAGTCTTGTCTCTTTTGCTAAGGTGTTTGCAACCATACACTATCCTAGTGTATCTTTAAAAAACAAATTCTAGAAGCTGCTTTTCAAACTCATCAGGTTTCTAACTTCTCCAGAATTTATATCCATTTGAAACTCACATTCTGAGTTTCAGACTCACAGTTTGAGTCCTAATCTTAATCCTGTCTACTAAACTTTCAGTTCATTGAAATGATCTTGTTCTCTCTCAATAAATATACAAACAAGCAATTCTTGTTTACTTAAAAAAAATCAAGCTTCTTTTAGTACTTTTTTTATCCCTTCTCAAAGCTATTTTACTTCATTCTACTGATTCTTCTTCTAAATTCTTTATATAATTTAAAGAAGAAAAATCAATACCTTGCATCATATTTATCTGGCAAATTCTTTGCTTTCATTGCATACCTGCCATAACATATCAGTATTTACCTACAATTAAACTATGCTTTAAATGAAACAAGTATTCTTTGGAATCAAAACTGGGGATCAACTGTGCTTGTTCAACTTGAAAGAATTTGTGCAGGCTATAGTAGTAAAGCAAACTCATTAATTAAACTATTCCCGAAGAATATCAGATTTCCATTTCATTTCATTGTATTAATAAGTCTCCACTTACAGTTGCATTTAAGTACTTAAAGGACCTTTAAACCTTTGCTTTATATTGTAATGCATACTTGTTTGATTGTAGCAAATTCTGCAAGTTGTGCTGATTTTTACTAACCAAGCTTTCTTAGGAGTTTTATCAGCTGATCACTTCAATTCATTTGCCATGTTTCTGAGAAGCACAGTGGGCTCACTGTACTCACTTCCTTATTTATTTTATTTTAAGCTGTGATACTTGAATTGAAGATATGAGCTCCTTTCGACATATGTGGTGAAAGTTTTGGAACTGATCAAGTAGAAAGCAATGTCCCTATTGAGAAACTAAAAGTACATATTTTTAAGTACTAAAAATGTAGTTTATCTTGCACTAAGCATTTCAGCAAGCTTTTACCCAATATTAGGCAGTAACAAAAAAAAAGACATAGCCCAGACTGTGACTTACATAGCACAGGCTTATTTTATAGTCTCTTTTTTTTTCCAGCTTTCTGATTATTGAGGTTTTTTTGTATTTGTGTATTATTGGTTGGTTGGCTGGGTTTTTTTGTTTTCCAAGTGAGTGTTGTTCCCCTTCATTCATCCCAGCCTTGATACTTACCTGCTTAGGACCAGATGTTCTCATCCAACTTTGGTATTTGGAGGCTGACAAGTAACACTTTGACTACTATAATGTATTGGAGATCTTTTTAGCATAGCTGTTTGTAGGTCAGATGAAGAAAGCAATAGAGAATGTGAGGAGCGTAGCTACCTTAAAACTTTATAGCACAGAAAGGATGACTATTAAGAGTGATTAAAGGTCTTGGGACTGATATTTTTTGTAGGAAAATCTAGTGGAGGGAGACAAATATGAAAAAAAGAGCTGAGCTTTGCTCTGAAGTTTTTCAGCAAGCAGAAGTTTGTTTTCTATGAAACAAGGGGGTTATTTTCTACAGGAAGAGAGAGATTAAAGACATGCTCTTTCCAACTCTTCAAGGGAAGAGAGGAATTGTGTGTGAGCTTTCTTCCTGGAGAGATTCCTCCAGAGAGACAACAATGTTCAAGGACTGTAGATCCTCCCATCGGCTCCATATCCAGGTGTGCACACACACACATGCACCCACTGTTAGTAAGACTTGCAGCTTGCCAGTCTGAGATACATTTTGCTCATTCTCTATTTCTTATCTTCAGCTCTTCTCTTATCAAAGAGACTGTGGAATAAGTATTCCAGTACCTAAAGGTGGCCTACAAGAAAGCTGGAGAAGGACTTTTTACAAGTGCATGTAGTGACAGGACAAACAGGAATGGCTTCAAGCTGAGAGTAAATTTAGATTAGATACTAGGAGGAAATTCTTCACTGCGAGAGTGGTGAGGCCCTGGAACAGGTTGCCCGGAGAAGCTGTGTCTGCCCCATCCCTGGCAGTGGTTAAGGCCAGGCTGGACAGAGCTTGGAGCAACCTGCTCTAGTGGAAGGTGTCCCTGCCTGTGGTAGGGGGTTGGAGCTAGATGATTTTTAAGGTCCCCTCCAACCCTAACCTAATGATTTTCAAAACTTTTCTTGACAAGGCTCTGAGAAACTGATCTCGTATCAGTTAGTTCTGCTTTCAGCAGAGTTGGACTTTATGACCTCCAGAGAACCCTTCCAACTTGAATTATTCTACGTTTCTACCTCTGAGATGTGTTTTCTTTTGTATGAAATGATACGTCACTCTAGTGTATGATTCTACATGATATAACAGGATCAGCTTCTACCTTCTCCTGCAGTATTCTTTTGTGGGAACTGGTTTTTATTTCTGAATTTGAGGACAAGCAGGAATAGCTGTCTTGCAACAAAGAAAAGTAATTAAGTGTCTTTGGTGCAAAAGATCGGCTTAAACTACTGTTCACTGCCTGTTCAAAATAAAAGGAGCACTGAGCAATACAGAAAAGAATCTGACCAGACACACAAGTCATCCTTACATCATTTCAATTTTGAATATTTGTCTTTGTATATTACTGTTCCCTGTTCTTGGGGCACTTGGTTCATTGTGACATTGGTTTTCATTCAGTTAGCAATAAAAGGCATTTACGTGCATTTTTCAGGTACAAGTTCATTATATACAAGAGATAGTAATGGAACAACCTTTCATCAGCAGTCACAGAAAAAAGAGAGCCTGTCTAGCTTTAAGGATGGTAATAGTGCTATAAATGCAGTTGTCTTAGTAAGGAGTGGGCCTGATACTCAGAGTTTGCACTTGTCTTCCTGTATAAAGACAGTGAGAGTTTTAAAACTAAATTTAATGGATATGGAGTTAATCCACGAGGAAGATTTTTGCTTCTCGGCTGAAATTTTCACTGAAGTCTTGCTGCGGGGCTAGCATGGCGAGTAACTGATGCAATGCAGTGCTGACACATGCTGCCGTCTAGTGCCCATGGGGGGCAGCAGCGGGCTGCTCAGGGGGTGATTTTTTGTGGACGCTGGAGGAATAGTAATTCTTGCTCTTCCCTAGTATGAGGGCTTTCTTATTGCCTCAGTTTTAGCCTTGCAATTTACCTTATGGAAACTTGCCTTTTATAAGGACGGAAACCTGTCAGGAATGAGTACAAGTGCACGTGAGAGGGTGTCGGGGAGAAGGGACGGGTGGAGGGGGGAGAGAGGAAAACAAGTGATAAACAAGCCTGCAGGCAATAAGAAGACATACACACACACACACAAAAAAAAAAGCCCTGATTACAGTTGCAGCTATCTTGCTGCTCAAAGAGTCAGAACAAGTGCAGTAGAGTGGCCGTGTGAACCAGAATAAATATAGCAAGGGATGTAAGTGGAGGGCGTTATGACCTTGAGGGGAACAGCAAAAGTGCATAGGGAGAAGAGATGAGAGAGTAGTGTTTATGTGCTCATAAAAGGGTTTGTGGTTTAGATGGCAGGATAATATTGGTTAAATAATACAAATAATGAATATTTTTGAGTTAGTGCTTTAATAAATAAGTATGCACACATTGATACAACTAAAATTAACCAAGACTAGCTTCACATCAACTAGCCTCCCATTTGCAAAATGACTAGATTTCCCAAAACAGTCAAAGATCTCAACCACAACAAAAGCTTATACACGTGAGAGACCATTCAAAATAACTGCACAGTGCATAGTAAAAGTCTTCCAAAGCATGCTGCATATAGAATCATAGAATCACAAAATAGTTAGTTAGGGTTATAAAAGAACCTTAAGATCATCTAGTTCCAACCCCCCTGCCATGGGCAAGGACATCAATTTAAGCATATTGTAACTTATTATACATAATTACAATAAATATAAGAAAAAGACTTTGAATTTTGATGACAAAATACGAACATGGTGTATGATTACTTTTCCCTTTCTCAAAAAAAAAAAAACAAAACCCAAAACAGCCCAAAGCAAAAAGAACATTCAAAAGAAAATGGCTACTCATTTACATATACATTCTTTTCTGAAATATAATTTAAAAGGACTTTTATTCTTCCCCATAATTGAGTGTAGTTGTGATAAAGTAAACTTTCAACATCCACACACCTGTAAAATCTCTCTTGCTAACTTATTGTTCATTAAAAGTACTACTCACACATGAACAGCTTTTTATGAGCTGTCCTAACTTATAAAAATTAAGAACAATATTGATTTTTAATTGTTTTTTTTCTTAAGTTGCAAAATTAAAACTAAGCCTTTATTTTTAGCCACTTAGAAATATATTTGTAATTGCTTCTTTTACTGAAACTAAAATAGTATGCAGACAAAGGAACATATGGCACCCTACGCAGTTTCAGAATATTCAAACATTTGTTGTTTCCCTCCACTGACAGGCAACAGACAGGCACATGCACACCATAAGTAGACTTGTCTAAAGCAAAAATTAAAGTTCTTCAGTCAATATAGAAAAAGCCTATATTAGAAAAGCCAATATTTTTCTCAGACAGTAATTATACAGTGCCAAAAAATGTATAATTGTCAATCATGCCATTAAATAAGACTTTAAAATACCAGTTTGAGGTTATAAATTTAGGGCATATTCCTTCAAATAAGCAAAAGATTATACTTCAATTTTGCCTTAGTGATATAAAATATTTGGGTCTACCAAACTCAAATGGATTTCAGATGGACAAAAAATGCACCTACTGAGCTATAAACGTTGTACAAAATTTAGCAGCATTCACAGAGAAATTAAAGAACCACTGTGGTGGTGTTTGGGAAACTTCCTTCTTCACATGTCCTGGGAATATATCAACAAATAACTGAATATTTAATATAATTTGCTTACTTAAGGAGGATGCCATGTATCATGTATCTGCTTTTTGTGTTGCGGAAATGGGTCACAATTATTTTAACCTTTCCTCTTTAAAAGCAATTGTTTTATCCAGCCGTGCAGATCTCAATAGGAGCTCCAAAAATACGAGCTTCATTTTATTGTGAAATATCATGAATCAGAATAGGCAGAGTCAAAGACAGTATTGGGTCTCACTTTGAACAGCCAGCAGTTCTGTGGAATAACAAAAAAGTTAATGACAGTTTTGCCTATGGAAAGCTGTTAGCATGCAAGAATTCCATTGTCCTGTTCCATCTTCTGAGGCTGTGTTGGTGTTAATAGCCTTGGTACAGCTGATCAGATACATAACAGCCTGGAAAAACCAGGCTGCAAAATAACACATATTCAAGTCTGCTTTTTGTGTGAAAGACATTGTTTATAGAGACAGTTACAGTTTCTGAGACCACCTGAGATTCGTTATTGTTGTGCTACTGTTCTTCCCTTTGACCTTTTTTATCCTTGATCCACAGAAAAGAATCTCTGTTGGTTGTGAGCTAACCAGAATTATCAAGGAATAACATGACTGTTTTGAGAGCTACCTGAATGCCAAGCCATGTCTAGCTCTGACAAATTTTGTTTTGGAAACAATTCTGATTACCTTCTGCATTTATCTTACCAGAAAATAACAATCCAAATGAAATCTACTAACTGCTGCCCCAGTATTAGTAAAGTTACTTTTCAGGGAAATGTGGGCACCAGTCACTTCTTAAAAGCCAGGGTAGCAATCAAATCCCCATGACTTTGCTCCTACCAACTGTTAGCATTCAAAATAATCAGCTGAACCATATATATCTTTAGCTTTTCATGTTGAACAATATTGTCATAAAAGTCTTGGCAATGAATTTGTAATTAGCAAAGAGTTTTAACAGACATAAGGAAAGGTCATGTGAATAATTTGCTCATAATCTGTGTTAAAACAATCAAAAGGTAAAGATGGCATCACAATGATGATAAATCAGCTATATAGCATGCATTTTAGATGGGAATGTGATTCTCAATAGCACAAGTAGTTAAAAAAAAAAAAAAAAAAGGAGCATAAAATGAAGATGCTTTTGTAGTTTTAAAAATTGACTGCTACTACTCAGCGGGAGTCAGTGAAGGTGCCAGAATCTGCCTGGAGCTAGAATCCTATACAGATGTAGTTTATTTTTTTATTATTATTATTAATTAAATGCTTCTGTGCCTTTCTGTTCACATTAATTGCAATTCTATGGACTGCTGAAGATACTATACAAAACAGAGTGAATAAAGCTTGAAAAATTACCTTCCTCAGAGACACATTCCCTCTAGACCCGATACTAAGGTCACTGCAATGGCATTTGGAATTTGGCCACAGTTTTGAGAACAGTTGTTTTGCTCTCATTTTGAGGATTTGTGTAGCCCAGGCAGAGTGCAGACAGTCTTCAGGTTCCTGATCCAAGGTTACAGAGTTCACTGGAACTTGTCTCATTTGTGGGAACTACTGCTTGTGCTTCTCCTTAGACTTTTATATTACTGCTCATAAGAGAGCAAGTAGTAGAGTCCAAGTAGTCTAGCTTGGATGATGACTGCCAGAGAACTTCTCCTGCCTCCAAGATACTGTGTCAGACATTGTTGCCCTAACTGTCTTGATACTGGGTACCCGTGTTTCTCCATTCTGTCATGTCTCACGTTTTCTGACAGGATTGTCAGCATAGCATTGTGCAGTCCCATTTGACATGCTGTTGCTTTCAAAGATGTCAAGATAATGCTGAACAGACCAGGTTTGCATATACCACTCATAAAACAATATAGATTTTTTTGGTGGTATACCATACATTAAGCTCGTGGTATCCCTGTTCTTGGTCATTATTCCAGGTACTCCAGAAATTCACTGTTGAAGACATGGAATAGACAATTTTATATGGTTTTCCATGTTGTGTGGTTTCTTGATTCATTCTGAATCAATCTAAAAGACCGCTGTTGACAGTGTACACCTCGAGCTTATTTCCTTTAGTCTCACCAGGCAGCAGATAATGTTTTGGACTAAGCTTGGAAAAATACCGAGAAGAAATAGTAATTTTATTCTTCAGAACAGTTGCGAGGTTTTTTTTGGGGGTTGGGGTTTTTTGGGTTGTTTTTTTCATGCATTTATATCTCCTTCTGTTCTGTTTGGCTTATTGGTTTGTTGGGGTTTTTTGTCCAGAAATCATTCTACTAGCAAGAATACATTGAAGCAGCAAACTTTACTTATGTATTGCAAAACGCTTACAGACTTTCAAACTGCACTTGTATGCATGCCTAGACTCTCAGGAGTCAAATGTATGTCTTCTGCTGTATGTCTTGCTGTACAACTGGTCTGGGGCCTATTTGGGATTCTCTTGGCACTACTTGAATTTTAGCAGTTGTGCTCACCCACATAGGGAGCAAATACATCTTTAACCAAGGAATTTAAATGTATAATTCTTCCAGCTAATTGCTCATTAATGAGTTACAGATCAAGAATAATTCACAAACCATATTCCACAGATAATGATAAACTCTAGAAAATTGCAGTCAAATCACATATAATTCCTGAATGGAAAAAGAACTGAAAGAAATCAGTGAAGCAATTTGTTATGATTACCTTTTCCAGTTTCTAACACATCTGAAATCTGTTATTGAATGTTATATTCAACATTCAGATACATCTACAGTAAAGACTGCATCTAGTATTCAAAAGATGTCTTTAGTAATGGTTGCATTTAACATCCATATCCTATGCTGCTGGAGCACTTCATACAGCACAGAAAACTAGTCCTTGCCTTGTGAATATAACTGCTTAATTTTTCTGCTTCTTAAAGTACCTCCACTGGCAAGGAAGCAAGATAATGATCTGGTCTCTATGATGAAAAGTTTAGGACCTAGCCCACTGTCTCATCTCATACAGTAGCAGACTGCCTTTCATCAGCTTCAGTCTGCCTGTCATGCTAAAATGTGAAATATGCCTGAAGCATTGTTTCTAAAAAAAATGGCTTTCAGGAAAACTAGCAAAAAGCTTACAGACCAATTTCAAACACCACACTAAGCTGAAGTAAGACTCCTTTCTTCCTGAAAGTTGCCAATGGACAGATACTTTTTGAAATCCCATGGTCATCTCACAGACCTTTGCATAGTAAGACATTTTTCACACAAGATGTCTGGCTATTTGGATACAATTCAAAAAGAAGCTTATGCTTCAAAGAGCAGTAAAGCTGACTTAAGCTTTAGAGTAAATACCAGAATCTCTTATCTTCCCATATTTGTCATATATTCTAATCCTTGCAAGAGTGGCCTCTGCAATAGTAGGAAAAAATTCTTAAGATTGGCTTGACAGACTAACAAAGGCATTATACATAAATGCTGGTTAGGGAACAATTATGGGGGGTTGAAGCTTTAGAAATTATAAATGCTCATTTATATTAAAATGTACATGAATTTCCAGTGGGAATGTTTTATGACACATAAAAGTCCCACTTCTGAGGACTGATTTATTCTCTAGCATACATGAAGAAGAAAGCCCACCCTGGGTACTACCAGCACAAGGACAGAGAGTTCCTGAGTCCAAAAAAGAAATGTAGTAGGGTTTTTTTATATTAGATACTTTTTTTTTGGAAAAACCTTTACATGATGGATGAATAACTCTATAAACAGACTGATCCTCCTTCCAAATTTTGTCTTGCCGAAGAAATGGCCAGTGACAATTCTTTGAATGCAGTACTAGGGAGATATTTCATGTTAATTCTGAAGTTTGGCTGTAGGTGTGATGGTTTATACACTGTGATTAAACTTTAGCTTTTTTCTTTTTTAATTTCTTATTACCTGAATTAGTTTAGTTTCCACATGAAACAGATTTGTGTTTTCCTTCTATAATATATAATTTATTTTAAAGGAAACATTTGAAACTGATTCAGTTTAGGAAATTCCTCCCTTGAAAAAACACATCTTAAAATATCAGTTTTACAAGCTCACTTGAACTCCATCTGATGCCTATGCTAATTTCCATAACAGAACACTTTTCATAAGTGTCACTGGTTCATAAAGAACTGCTGCTTTTATACAGCATAACTAAATATAACTCCTTGAGGTATTCTCCAAACAGACATCTCTACCTTAACATCTTCCCTCTAAACCATAGAATTATGCTGCCTTGAAGCTGACCTGCAGAGTCAGCTGAGAAGCTCTGGGAAATTCATGATCCCTCTGAAAAAGCAAAGTGCCTACTCCCTGTTCCCATCATTATCCTGACTTGCCTTTGCCTTTCTCTGCGAGTATAGAGTATGCAGACAATTTAGACAGTGAAGAACTGAGTCAGACATAGAAATTAACCAAAGTAAATGTAACTTCTATGTTACCATACTTGTTGTCGTGGTTTAAGGCCTGCCACGCAGCTCACTCACTGCCCCCCCGCCTCCTCCCTCGGCTCCCGGAGGGATGGGGAAGAGAATCGAAAGAATACAGCTCCCACAGGTTGAGATAAGAACAGT
>WYDI02020225.1:0-23758 GCA_009867235.2 Psittacus erithacus | reverse complement strand
GGACAGGTTGTGGGGGGAAAACAAGCAGGCTACATGCTTTGTCTAATTTACGAATAAGCTTAAACCACAACAATCATCCATAAGGAAAGCAAAATCCACTTACAGACATCGTCGTGTCCCCCCCACCCCAATTGCATATCTTCAGTGCAGTTTCAATGCAGAATATTTTCTATGTTGTCCAGCAAAGCCTTTTTTGCTAGTGTTTACTTACAGCTCATGTGTCCTAACCTCCTACTGACCTTACAGTTTGGGGTTTTTTTAAATTATTTTTAAAAGCTACAGAAATTTCTCCTCATTTCTCAGAGAATATACCAAGCATATTTCTCATATAACTTCCTGAGTTTCAGTGGATCTATGCTAGAGTGAAAGTGCTCTGAAAGCTTCTCACTTCTAAGCACACTTTATGGAGTGGCTGAAGAGCTAATCAAACTGAAAGTGATAACGTCTAGGTGAAATCCTACCCCCTTAGGATGTTTTTTTCTCTCATAGAAAAATAAGAATTTTCTTTTTTATTTCTATTTTTTTCTAGGATAGAAAAATGAGGGAGAATACTTTGAACAGTATAGAAAAAAGCTGACTGCTATGAATCTTATTAATACAATTCAATTCCATAACTATAAAACTTAGATGTTCTATAAACCTTTCAATCTTATCAGTTCTTCTGGAAAATTGACACATCATGGAATAACCTTTTAAATATATTTGTTTAGTTTTATTT
Source organism: Psittacus erithacus (assembly GCA_009867235.2). Taxonomy (NCBI): domain Eukaryota; kingdom Metazoa; phylum Chordata; class Aves; order Psittaciformes; family Psittacidae; genus Psittacus; species Psittacus erithacus. Next base: position 23,040 of record WYDI02020225.1, on the reverse strand, counting down.
CCTGCTCCCCACAACCCAGAAAATAATTCCATATTTGAAATCAAAGACAGGAAAATAACTCAGGAAAATATGCTTTGGAAATCTGTCATCGTGAAATAAAATTGAATTTTGGCATTGCGAGGATAAAAAAAAAATTACAAAAACGTAATTTCTATATCCAACTTGGTTTTATTTCAGTGTTAAGAATTATCTGTATTTGTTCTTTTAAATATTTTAGGTACTTGGTTTTAATTTTATCATTTGTTATTAATGTCTTTTCAATTTCAGATTTGAAAATCATATTTAGAAATCCTATAGTAATTTATATTAGTTTAAAAGGAATGGTCAAAATACATTTTTAAAGATTCACATATAGAAGTCAATGACTTTCAGATTATAAAGCAGTCCTGGCTAATGGCGTGTTTGTGCCATAGCAGAATTTTATCAAGAAGCTATAAAGCCTTATTTCTCAGAATGGCTAAGGTGGGAAGGGACATTTTGAAGCCACTTAGTCTAACCCCTGCTCAAGCAGGGTTGCCTGCAGTAGGTTGCCTCCACAGCCTCTGTGGAAAACCTTTTCTTGTGTTTGATCACCTACACAGGAAAAAAATGTTTTCTTATGTACATTTGGAATTTGCTGGGTTTTAATTTGAACGTATCACCATTTGTTCTGCTAGCGGACACCATCATTTGCTCCTATCAGGACTTTATACATGTTGACCAGATCCTCCTGAGACTTTTTTCTTTCATGCTGAACTATCCCTGTTCTCACAGCTTTTCCTCAAATGAAAGATGGTCTAATCCCTTAAATGTCTTTGTGGCCCTTTGCTGGACTCTTTCTGTTATGCCCCTGTCTCTCTTATAAGTTGGGAGCTCAAAACTGGACCCTGCACTTCAGATGTGTCCTACAAGGGATGAGTAAAGAGGAAGAATCACCTTTTTGACCTGCTGGCAATGCTTTTCCTGGTGTAATCTGGGATTCTGTAGGCCTTCTTCGCTGTGAGGCTGCATTTCTGGCTCATTTTCCACTTGCACCTGCCAGAACACCAAGGTCCTTCTCTTGCTAAGATACTTTCCAAGATATTTTCCGCTTCTGCCTTGGGTTATCACTCCCCAGGGGCAGGACTTTGCATTTCCACTTGTTGAGCTCCATGAGATAATTTTCAGTCCATTTCTCCAGCCTGCCCAGGTTTCACTGAATGGCAACACAACCCTCTATCAGGAGCTGCTATCCATTTGTAACATCTGCAGACCTTCTGAGGGTATACTTCCTGAGGGTACACTTTCTGAGGGTACACTTTGTCCCTTGTCTAAATCATTAATGAAGATGTGAAACAGAATTGGCCCTAGTATTGAGCCCTGTGATATACCACTAATGAGTGACCTTCAGCTGGCTTTTGTGCCATTGTTTTTCAATCTTTGCCTCTGGTAAAACACTGAGAAGCGTTATAGTTGCTGTGTATTAGATGTGACATTGCTTTCTTCTCATCAATCCTGTAAATAATACTTTGGCCCTTTCTGAACCTGTTATAAATGAAATCTCTAACTTAGTAATTTTTGAAATTTTTTCTTCATTTTGAACTTGGCTTTGAACATTAAGCAATTTTTTTTCTGAATTCAAGTAATTTCTATCAGTCTGATTCACAAAGGAAGATTTGTGTAACTTTCTCAAAATACAGTAAGTACCTAAAGTACCAAGGAGTTGGCTATGGGAGTGGAGTGTAGGTGCCTGAATCCACTTAACAACTAAGAAAATTGATAGCAGGTGATTATTGCCAAATATCTGTGACTTTTAAATAGCACAGGCATAAAGATTTGGCCCATAGTTTTGTATGGGTATATTCATATGATCAGAAACTTGCCCTAAACAGCAGCTGAGTACCTGTACTTACCATTTATGCATAAAATTCTGTTATCCTGTATCTTAAAGTAATGATGACAGTATTTCCTACTGTAAGTGTTAAGGAGCAAAATGAATTCTGTGATATCACATTAAAATATATACTACATAGATATATAACCTTTTATTATGAGAAAAATTAATTATATTTACAATTTTTCATAATGTTTTAAGTACAAATGGGAAAAAAAACCCTGATGGTCTAATTATTAATGGGATGTGTCTTGTCTCTACCATTAGTTTTATAAAAATTACATGTCTAGTTTAAGTTCATCATGTAGACTCTCTTCTATCTCTAGTCAGTGAACAAAGATGGTCACCTTTTGAAAATAGCTTATCCTTCCTGGCATCTTAGAGAAAAATCTTAATTGAGCAACAATGAATAATACAGACAAAAAAGAGTCTATATTGTAAACACAAGTTAAACTAACAGGTTAAATAGTAAATTCACATTCACTCTTAATTAGGGTTACCGCTTATAATTTTAGTTTGAGTCTTGTTTCAGCAGTAGAAGCTTATGAAGCCAAAACCTACATATATTTATATATCAGCAACCAGTTACCTCACCTGAAATGAGTGAAGTTGTTCAACTTTATCACTGCGTACTCTATTATTTATCATCATATTTCAAGGTTCAGAACAGGGGATATTTTAACTTCTCATGAATGTGGAACAAAAATACTAAATCCTCTGAAATAGGTAGCATTATTCCTCAGTTTCTAATTGCATTATCGATCACTGTGTTTTCTGACACCTTATTCTTAAACGATACTTGAAAGTGAGTGGGTGAGGATTCTTTTTTTTTTTTCTTTGCTATGCTGTTCTGTTATACTGAAGACAGCCTAGAGTGGATCTGCATCAGAACAGTTGCTAAATGCGCCAAATTAAAGACCTTGCTTGTCTAGATAAAATTGTTGCATGATTGAAGGCAAGAAGGGAAATCCCACCCCTGGCTTTGAGCAGCCTGGGTTAGTGGAAGGTGTCCCTGCCTCTGGCAAGCGGGTTGGAACTGGACGACCTTTAAGGTCCCTTCCAACCCAAACCATTCAATGATTCTATGAATTAATTATTCAATCTAAAAGTACACATGTGCCTCTATTACAAAAATGGATGCTTCTCTCATAGTTTTATGGTGCTTTAGAAATATTATGAATCATATACCTACTACATGCATTATAATCAGAGATAAATAAGTCAGCAAGTATTAGAAAGATTCGGAATTAATTTGTTAAAACTTTTGTATATTATAATTTATTTCTGGATGGTAAGTTTTTCTAAGACAATTAAGGGAGCAATTCAGTTGTCCAAATATTAGCATCTACAACCATCTTAAATGATGCAAGGTGTCCAAGACATAAGCATGGAGTTCTTATGCTTTTATTACTAATAAAACTACACAATTTCCAAAGTATTTTTTTTTTTAGTCTGAGATAAATAAACAAACATTAAGACACATAAAACATGCATTTGTTGTTGGAAAGGTTTGACTACTGATTTGGTTGGTAAGTGAAAATAGTTGATCTAATGTTAGACAAATTATTCTGGGACAGAAGACTTCTAACATAGGAAAACAGCAATGTGCTGAGATATCAAGGTCTCTACCAATATTACAGCTGCTGAGTGGATAATCAGAGAGAATAATAAAGTAAGGATCATTAAAAATTCAATATCCAATACTCTATTGTTTAGCAGGGTCTGCTATTGGCTGTTGGCTGCCTCAAAAGTGATGTGCTACAGTGCCATTTTGAACTTACATTTACTGAGGTTTTACTAGACCTCTCTGTACCTGAGCATTGTTTTTACATAGCTTCAAATACATAGTTATTCTTTCAGTGCTTTTTAGCACAAATCCTTCATGTCTTCCTGAAATCCACAACCGAAAAGACATTGATTTTGGTTTTAACTGACATTTAGAAGTGGCAAAGCTTCCTCTACAAATTGCTTGTCACTTAAAATAGATTGTTGATACTCTGTCATCAAGAGATAACGCAGGATATAATAAGTTCTTTTCAAAATTTTATGCCTTTTAATGAAAAAATTATACACATTAGCCATGCCTCTCAAAAAAAAAAAAAAAAGATATATCAATGCATGCAAATCATTGCGTCTTTATAAATATTTTCTTAGGAAGCAAAACATTCTATTAATACAAAACCAACTAGAAAGCACTGATCAACTTTCACAGGGTTATTTTTCAGTTACGCCAAATTTTCAGGCAAAATCTGGAAGGATGAAATATCAAATAGGGTCAGAATGTTAAAACAAATTAAAACCTTTTTTTTTTTTTAATAAAACTGCTCAGAAGTATTTGAATTTACTAAGATCAAAATTAATTTACTGTGGAATTGTGAGAAAAGTCATGAAAAACAGTAAGCTCATTCTCTGAAAAAAAAAAGACAATCAATACAGTATTTATTATTAAGTGTTTTAAAGTGTACCTCAGTCTGAATCCAGACTTCTAATATATGATAAAACCTTTATCTTGGAGTTGTGCAGATATAACTAAGTTAAAAAATTCAAAATTATTTGGAAAATAGTTCTTTGTTTTTGTAGGTGGAAGGCATAATAGATTTGAACAAGATATTGAAAATACATTCAATTGTTTGTGAACAACTCACTTAGTATTCAGTTATCGTGTGTTTCTTGTCTCCTGCCTTTGTGAAAATTAAGAGTTTAACTCAAACCACGAATTCATCAGAAGTTATAAACTCAGTATAGAAATCAATATATTGAAATACAGGTGAAAACTTTATAATATGTTGTAATTCATGTCTTCTATCTGTATATTAATTTCTTATATAAGCATATACATATATAGATATATATGTGTGTTCATACATATGATTGTCTCCAATGTCCTCTAAAGTACAAGCACTGGTATCTATCTAAGAGCACCTTTTGTAGCTGACACCTTCTCATAAAAAAAAAAATGCACTGTAAAGTGATCTGGTCCTAAAACAACAGCTAAAAAGAATGACAAGTAGGGGCTTCAGCTTTCACATTTTTAGATGCTGACAGAATGACCTCTATTTCTGTCACTTCATAATTTTCATACAACAGTTGTCACGAAAAATAGCAGAATGATATTGTCATGATAATCTCTGGGTCCTGGTCCTGTAATCAGATCTTTATCCTATTCCCTTACAGAGTCTCAGAGATGGCTTTTAAAGCTGGGCACATTTTATTTATTTTGAGCAATCTAAAAGTCAATCAAATAGACCAAGCAATTAGTTCTGCATACTGACAACTTAGGGTGAAAGGATCCACTGACGTTTAATTTATTTTGCCAGTTTTAGAACATGGTGAATCCCAATGTAAAGACTAGTTTAGATATGCAGAACTGATGATAATCCTGGATATCTTACTTTCCAAAGTAATGCAGCAGAAATCCTGCCATAAGAGAGTGCCTGTGATAAATCACAGATTGGACATTGATGACTGGATTTATAACTAAATTCAAGCCTCCTTTATCCAACTGACTGGACAACTATTTCAGTTGCAAAGTGAAAGATTTGAACTGCTAGTAGAATTTTTTTTTCACATCATTTATTATTGCGCAAACAAGGATAGAGATAGCTGAAAGTTTTTGAAATACTGGCATTTTTGGTGCTAAAGCACTTTGAACTGAATATTTTGTATTTTGATGAGTCACTTGTTTTCATTCCGTAGATTACTAATGTTACAGACAGAGCAGAAAACATATTAACAATGAAAAAAATTCTACAAAAATCTGAAAGTAACACTTTTGCAACTAAAGGTACCCTGTAAAAAAAACAGATACTAAAAAAATCCCTAGTTTTTGAAATTACTAGAATTAGAATAAAGAAATTATGAATGTTAAGATTTTAATCACTTTTCTGATTTGCAGATACAAGGTATGATGTGACCTCACTATTTCCTGTACTTGCACATATATTTCTGGGAAGAAATATATGGAATTTTTTTATATACAGCAACATTCTCTCATTTTCACTGTCTTGGTTGCAGGCGTCATCCCAGGATGAATCCTAGGGGAGGCTGGAATTTTTGCAATGTACTAGTGAATTTGTCTCGTGTTCCAGGTCCAAAGTGAATAGATTCTAGTTGAAGTGAAAGTTCTTATCTTCAGATCTGCAAATGTGCGCAAAGTAAAAACTAAAGAAAAAGCAACAAACCCTGCTTTGCACATGAAGAATCACACAGAGATCAGATTGGCAAGACCACACATAGGAAATCCAGCCAAGAGTATGCTATGGACTTGACTTCCCTAAAAGATTGTACGGTAAGCTGTGTTGTACAGTGCAACCTGAGAAATCTGTAATTATATTATATTATTTAATTATTCATGATGGGAGCTGTCAAGGTGGTACATTAAATCGTGCTTGCAGCAAGGGTAACTTCACTCCTTCTTATGCAGTATGTCTTGTACTTGCCAGCATATGATTTCAGATGACTTCACAAGAAGTATCCCTGAGGACTATCTGCATCTTATTCGTGTCCCTCAAGAATCTCACTATTTTCCCTTGAAAAATAGAAAGCAATAGCTGTGGAAGAAAAGAGAAAACTTTGCTAGTCCCAAAAATAAATGTATTATAAAAAGTGAATGAAGCACTTCACTTTTAGCTAGAGCACCTGTATAGTACATCTGTTACAGCTGCTATCATAATATTAGCTGATTCTTTCCAGGCAACAACAGTGTATTTTGTTTTCCAGGAATTGAAAACATATAGTATCTGATGAACCTGAAATTTTAGGGATGATTATAAATACTAGTCTTCTTAGAAAACACTATTCAGCATGCCAGCAGTATACAGTTTTTGCAAACTTCTGTGACCCAGTTTGCAAACAAGTTCAGGTGAGCCACCTGATGTGCAATTACATATTCATCCCCTCTGAAGTCACCATTGTTCATCTGCATTAAAAATGCCACCAGCAGGGCTCAACATATCATTTTCATGCGATGTTTTCAGTCTCTCAACAAGCATACTGTTTAAGGAATAGTTCTTCTCCCTAGTATTCCCCTTCTCCTTGAGGACCACATATGTATTTAAGTGCAATCTGATTTGGAATGGCATACCTGTAGGTCAAAGAACAGACTAAAGGGGCTAGACCAGACATAAATCAGAATGAAATACATGGCTGTGTAGAAGGCTCAGCTGGATAAAACAAACCATGTATTCATTTGTGCACAGCACGTCTCTCCCAGATGAGCAGATTTGAGAAAACAGGCTTCATAAGACAAAGCAAGTGTTGTCCATTGATGTACATAATAAATCATCAGTCTAGAGAATTTGTCAATAACATGCTGCCCTAAATATCCATATGTCCGCAGCATTAGGCTCATGTTGTTGCAACTGAGATCTCAACCAACACAGAATGAAAAAAAGAAGTATAACTGTAAGTGGCAGTAGATCAGTCTGTGGAAAACAGACATTTTATCTGCAGTTTTTTTTCAGAGCAGCTTGACAAATGCATGGTCATTTATAAGAACAAGGAGCACCAGTTTATACCCTGCATGCCTATTAAAAATCTAGACAGACATTGGGAACGCTCTTTTAACAAATTCAGACCACCTACACTGCTCCCAAATACATGACTATGGCAATGCCTACAGCACAGCTCACTCAGGTGAAAGGTGGGATTGAGCAGTAAATGTTCGATCATTTGAGCATTTCAATAGGGGCAGCTGAGTCAGATTCTGTTTTCAGCTCTAACTCTGCATTGCAGGGTGGCTGTGAGAAAGTCACGTTTATTTCCCTATTGATACTTAATATGTCTTTTCAATTTAAGCTGTGCTCACCTAGGGTGGTCTTACCATGTGCTTGGTCAGTGTCTACATTGTATTTCTTATACAAATAAGAACGATCAAAGAACATCCAAGAAAAGTTTAAACACTATGTCAGGAAAAAAAAATTCTGAGAAACTAAAGAGGGTCATATATTCTTGATGGAAGTACATATTACACAAAAGAAAGCTGGAATTTATTCAGAAATAAGTATCTCTAGCCCTCTTAGTGCTTAAGATAATCTATAAAGGCCACTAATCTCTAAGTTATTATAAATGTCCTAAATTCAAACATATTTACTGCTTAGTACTTTTCACTATGATTCATACTGCAACACATGAATAGCTAGATCAGAAATAAATAGCATTGTTCAAATTATTTCTTACAAATCCAAAATATATAAACTTTGATGTATTTGACTTAACACTACACTGTTATAACAAATGTGTGTTAGCTAACTAAGTTTACATGTAAGCTACTTCTCTGTGGAAAATAAGGTTCTTTTTGTGGTTTTTTTCTGACTCAGATACTTCTCCATCTCTTTTGTTGTTTTTTTTTTTTTGGTTGGTTTTTTTTTTTTAAGGAGCTGATGGATAAACAAAAGCAGAACAGCTGAGTTTCAAAACTGAACAACATGTTTCTTGAAGGATTTAAGGGAATTAGCAAGAACGGAGAAGACTGTAAAGAGAAATGGATAACTGGTTATCACGGGAAGAGAAACTCAAATCTTTTTTCAATTATTGTATGGAAAAAGAATACAAAGAGGAAACATCATTTTTTTTCAACAATCCTAGCAGAACAGAACTCCAAAGAACAAATGGTCTGTGTGAAAGCAGGTTGAGCAAACTGTTTGGTCTGGCCTGACATTGCTAACTTACACCAACATGGTTTTGTGTAATATAATGGGGAGGTAACAAGAGAATACTTAGGAGTGTAAATTTCAAACACTGACTTTTGGAGCTGTTCAGCAGTTCTGTGGGCATTTAAGTCTGGTCAGCAGGAAATGCTATTAAACATCATTTTTCTTAGGTGTGATAAACTCTCAATGAAAATACCACATTGGTGAACAGTCCCCATCTAAACAATTTGAAGCTGTAGTCTGGAATATAAAGACAATATGCCTAAATACCAAGAGTAGCAATTTTGTAAATGTTTAAAGCTGGAGGATAGTATTTTTCTGCTACTACAAACTCATATACATATATATGTATGTACATGTGTAAAGGCAAAGAGAGAAGGGAGGAGGGAGAGAGAGATAGGGAGGAAGATTCTTCTAAATTGCAATTCAGAACTTCTATTTAGTAGGTTCCTAAAATTATGTAAGTATTCCACAGAATATCAGAGAACTGATAAAAAAATCATTAGACTGAAACAGTCTGGGGTTTTTATTGTTTATGGATAATTTATCGCTCAGCCTTGTTGTGATTTTTCCTCTTATTATCTACTATTCCTGATTTCCACACTGCTTCTTATTTTCACGCAATTGCATACAATTGAATTTGGAACATAAAACATTAGAGAGAAGAAAATAAATTATAATCAAAGAAAGAAAATTCAAATGAGCAAGTGGAATGTCAAGAACTATAAGGCACTTATTCCCCATCCCTTCTGACAAAAGAACAAAGAGTAAATTAAAAATAGAAGGCAGAAGAAATAAAACTGCTCAATGATTTTTACTTTTCTCATATGGTAATAATTAACATATGAAAATAATTGATAGGAGACTACATTGAAACAAAAAAGCTTGGAATCTAAACTAATGTAGACACTCACTTGGAAAGCACAAAAGATAACTAGAAATTCAAAATATGTTTGGAAGAAAATTAAATACTTAGTCTGCAGGGAGTGAGCCAATGTATCACAGGTGAAACCTCCGGAAAAATTAATTATTTGAAAAATCAGTCTATAATGGAGTATTACTTTATTTTTACAATTATGAAAAGGAGCTATAAAAGAATATGATAAGATGTTTCTAGCCACAAAAAAGAACTATGAGCTAACAGGCCAAGAGGATTGAAAAACAGACTGTGAGCTGTCTATTTTCTTTCTGTTTAAAGCTCTCACATTTTATCCTTCTTGCAGACAGCTACACATATTTGTTCTGGATAGGTTTTTTTGACAAGGACATTGTGGACTAACGCATCATACTATATTTTTCATTTTTAAAGTACAGGCACTCCATCCCCATCACTTTGTGGTAGTTTTGCTTTCCAGCAGAATGCTGCAGGTTTTAATCACAAGACTACTTTTATACTCGGTGTGAGATCAAAATAAATACACCACCAGCGTGAACACTTTTCTGAGATGACAAGAGGGATTCCTGCTTGTCATAGCTAATGATGGTGATCAAAGCAAACCAGGTGCTCACACTGACCCTGAGCTTTGATCATTTGCTATACTTTTCAATATCTGAGCCTGGGAGTGAGTTGCCCTAATGGCCTCTGATTACATTAGTGGCATAAGGCAGAAAAAAGGAGTAGAAGATAAGAAGCATCAAGAAGGAGAGGGGAATGTCTAGCTATGCAGCGTATGTATGTCTAAAAATTTCCAGACAACTGAAGTAAGCTCATATTCAAGGCTTTTAATATACTGTACATGTTAATGTTATTGAAATGCTTAGTAGGCTTTTCATGAAAGCTGGTCCTGAAGGGCACTGATATGATCCTTTACTCACCTTTGAGTAATTACTCATATGAGTAGGCTCAGTAATTTCTAAGGGGTTTTTCTTGTGTGTGTAGGTGCTCTTCTGAAGCCTGTGAAGTTTCTGGCTCTTCGAAGGTACACACTAATGCCACATTTTTATACATTAAAATTATTTCTACTGAATTGCGGACTATGATGCAGCCAGACTAAAAATGCTGTTTTTGTTGGTAACATTAGTTTCTCTTTAGTTCTAAAGATGGATTATGTGATAGTGTTGGTAGCTAAAGGCATTTTCAGAAGACTTGCTCCTATCAAGTCTGATTCACACGTAAGAGAATCTTTCTGAAAACAGTTTTCTTTTGTCTGTGCCAGCATTTGAATAATTTTAAGTACAGCAGCAGCAAGTTTAAAAGTACAGATACAATTTCTTAGCATAGCAAGTTTCTCCAGCTGCTGTGCACATTTCAAATGTTAGCCAAACACATTACAGCTAGAGAGAATAAACGTATCAGGTGACATCATTATATGGGCCAGAAGCTGAGATAATTATTTAATTCACATCCTAGAAAAAAACAACCATAAGAAAAAAGACCTCTGGTAGCATCTTTGTAAGATTCTTCTTCACGAAGTTCAGAGAGAACCAAGAACATGAGTACCCTATTTTTCTTTCTAGAAAAGTGGAATCTTATTAAAGTGTACTTTAATAAGGGAGGAATTCAAGGCTGTGCTTTTTATAAAACAAAGAAATGTCAGCTTTCAAAAAACCTGCACTTCTCAGCATGGGAAGGTTTGTTTTCTTCTGTGTTATGCTATCCCTGTTGTAAGCAAAAACAAGAGAGCATAATCAAATTTACCTGCTTCTACTGAAAACTAGAATTCTATTAATCATTAAATCATGTCTGCTGGCCCACTTATTGCCAACATCAGCAATGTTAAAACAGTCCCTCTAACTGAAATAATGTCAGTGAAGAGCCCAGCTAAACCAAGCAGCCACACAGTGATCCAAATATCTACCCTGATGATATAATTTCACAAGATCACAATTTTATACAAAATTTAGCTGTCAGTGTTTATTCAGCATAATTCTTACTGTTAAAAAGCCTGCTAATAGGATACATTTAATCTTTTCTGCTAAAACACAGGCTAGATATCTACATTGTCCTACACTTGTTCAGCCACCTTTGGACTGCTTGTTACTACTGATGCTCCAGGTGTCAGGCTTTTCTGTAGTATCTGCCTTTCAAAGTGGAAAAGAAAGTCCCCATTGTTTCTTTTCCTCCCAGCATTTCTATGTTTACACTTACAAACTTTTGACTGTGGCTGCCAGTGTATATTAGTTCTGATGCTAGAGGAATAAAGGAAAATTTAAATATGGAATTATGGTCAACACAGAATTCAGCTGAAATCACACGCTTTCACTGACAACACCATAGGTGGATAAGTTTACAAATAGATGGATGATGTTCAATATCGCAAATAACAATACAATGAAAGAACATGAGCCTGTGGTCCTTGGTCGTCATGGCACCACTCATGTCAGAGTTCAAGGATCATCTGTGTGGTGTTCTTAGTCATACAGTTTAGTGTTAGGTAGTACTTTGAGAAGCAGGGAGTTGAACTCAGCGATCCTTAAGCATCTTTTCCAAATTGAGATATTCTAGGATTCTAACGTATTGGTCTTCCTTTGAAGTGCCTTTACTATGCAAATGATCTGCTTTAGGCTTAATTCTGCATACAGTTCCCTTGCTGCATATTGTGTGGCCTCAGAAGCCACAGCAGTGGATCACAAGTTTGTAATTGCATGGTGTCAGATTGCACCTCATCTAATTCCATGTCACAGTAAATTATGGGTGTCTGGGTCCTTTAAAAAGCCAGACTATGCAATTGCATTGCATACTGGGCGGTAACATGGAGCTCTGACCTTGACATGTAATTTAAGTAACTTACAATGCATTAAAAGTAACTGATGGAAGTATTTAATAGTGTCACAGGCAGTAGAGAAGATATAATCTCTTTTATATTTTGCAAACTGGAGTTCTGCCACCAAGTAGAAAGCAAAGGTGATACACTTTCTATTGTACAGAAAGCCAGTTGGTACAATGTTGTCCACAACTTCTACTATGCTGTTATTTATATCATTCTGTTGGCAGGTTTGTCATTTTCTGGGTTGTAAATGGAACATCCAAAATATGCAGCAGAGGCTGAATGAATGATCCAACTATTTCTATGTATACGCCTCAATTTATGCCACGTAAAAGACAGCAACACTTGTGGTACTTTGTAAAAACATTTATTTTGCATCCAGGAAAACAAGGGCAGACCTGGTCGTTGTCTATGACAACAAAATACATATTTTTGCTCTCAACCACCTGGCTTCAGAAATACCATCATCCATGGCACAATTTTTTACTGTCTTGTATATGCTGAAAAAACTCCACCCATTTTCATATTATAAGCAAGTTTACTGTGAAGAATCACTGTCACAGGTCAAAGGTGATATGCCAAAGAAGCAGTTTTAACTTGGCTGAATGGAAGATGCTTAAGGTCACTGGAAAAGGTATATTTTCTTGTGATCCTATCATCACAAGAGGAGGGGATTTTGACAACAAATTTGTGCTTCTTGGAACAGAAAGATTTTAGATCTGATACAGAAGTAATTATTTTCTACCAAAAAAAAAAAAATAATTACTTCCATTTTTAAAAGCAATAGGAAATCAGTTTTGGAGGTTAGCTACAGAAGGGATTTAGTTTTTATGGAATGCATGCCCCTCTTATACTGACTGTCAAACTTTTCTCTGCATCAAAATGAAGATATTTTAAAAGCCTTCACATTTAAAACAAAAATGCAGTCCCCAAATTCCTAATCCCATATTTCACAGGATGGGATTTGCACTTATTAATTCTAGGAGTTCCTAAATTTGCGGGATTTCACTCATTCTTTGGTGAAAGGAGGCCCCAAAGTTGAATTTTGCTAGAAAAGTGTTTAAAAAGTATTATTAATTCCCTAAAAATTATAGTTCTCTGACCAAGTGTTCTTCTGTCAAAAAATGTTGGAAGTCATGAAATGGTGTCAAAAAATCTCCTCTTTCACTAGAACCTTATCCTTCCATTAATGACAGGTAAATTTTTCAAAAGCTATTACCTGATTTAACAGCCTAAATCACATTTTAGAGGTGACTTTAGCATTTAATAACTCAACCTTATTTTGAAAGCAACTCAGAAGTTACATGTCATCTGTTTCTGCCCTTTTGAAAATCACATCTTGCACTTAATGCAATCTTTATACCCCTTGGAAAAGCTGGTATAAAAGCCTTTTTTAAAAATGTCACACTTATAAGGATGCTTCTAACTATGCAGTTAGCTTTCAGTGCATGCCTGAGGTATATTCCCTTGCTCTTTTCCTCCATGTTAAAGCAATATCTGAGCAAATGTTTTTCATCTGTTCTTTCATGGAAAGGCAATGACATGCCTGTATCAGGGAAATGAATCAAAACATTTTTACCTGCATACATTATGATGTGTATGTGGAAATGCGTGAAGACAAGGCAGAGGAATGGAAGGAGTATTAGGTACATTAATGATTTTGACTAGCTTGCTAAAACCAAAATGAATTTGTAAAATGAGCACAGTTTTGCTGGCATGACTGATTTGCCTAGCTTATCTGTAATAGTCTAGCTTCAGTTTTAGCTATAATATTTTACCTAGTTTTTGTGTGCTACCTCTCTGACAGTCACCTTACCTGAAATCACTTATGTTGGAATAAGAGGGAGACTATTAACACTGATAAACTATCAGTGCCTCTGATGTATGACAGCTGCAAAGAAGAAGGTGAAACTTTGAAAACAAATGGTGTGACCAGTTCTGCAAAGACTTTGTGCATTTTCTTCATGCTCCAAATTCTGAAAATCCCTATTGGCACTAATTGCAATATTTATTGTGTGGCTGAAGATGCACATCAATCTTTTTAGGATAAGGGCTTGCAGCTTTGATTAAAGGACAGGATGTAAGTTACCCTCTACCTTGGTCCTACACAGACTAATAGAACTTCCTGCAGCACAAAGATGCATGTGTGCATGATGCATTTATCAGTCTGACCCTACACAATCAGTGTTAAAATCTGTGTTGCGGCAGTTGTTTATTTATGCAAAATGGGAACTAGAATGAAGTTTGGATAGCTGAAACAGTATAAGCAATGATCACATTTGGAAACACAGTAGAATACAGCACATCAGCAGTGGAGTGCCACAAATGCAGCGTTTAATGCTAGTAGAATGCTGTTGTGACTAGAATCAGGCTTTTAGTCAAGTAAAGAGATATTTCTTGATATTATAGGGTCACACCCTACTGTCAAGTTTTAAGTAGCACTCTGCATTGATCTCAGTGGGTAGCTGTGTTTAAAAATTGATGGCATGACCTGGCCCTTAATATGGAATGACATCTGAAAGGAACATAGAGGTTTTGCTGCCCTCTCCACAGTGAGAAAAAGGAGAGGAGGAAGGAGGAAAATACAGAACAGGCCTCATGCTATCTTGGTGTATGTGAAGGGGACAAAAGTTTAAGCAGTATTAATAGCTTGAACCTCAGATTGCCTAATGACCAATATCACCTTAGTTTATTTCCACTGACTTCAGTGGAGCTGCTTTGGATTTACATCTTTGTTAATGCAATCAGAATCTAATTGATTATATAGCTGTAACTTAAGATACAGATTAAGAAACCTTTCTATAAAAAATGAATTAGGTTTTATACAGAGAGTTTTTTTCAATACATTGTCACTATATTAACACACACAAAATCTTAAGAATATACACAAATGAGGTAGATTGCAAATAAAAAATATCTTGTTGTTTTAGAAAAACATATTATTTACCTATTTTGTATTAAAAGTACTTGGGTCTGTGAAGATATTGGGACAAATCTACAATGACGAAGTTGGGAAATTAATATGGCACAATAGAAAATAATATCGGTCCTTTTATCTCAGACCAGAAGTATGTTTTAAATACACTTGGAGTTAAATGAAGAAATATTTTAATCAAAAAAATACTTGAAGCATCTCATAAATATTTCATTAATGAAAGGATTTTGGACTTGGAAGCAGATCCTGAAGTGTTACATTAGTATTTCTAACATTTCTTTCAGGTTGGAAATCTATCGATATTGCATAACATTTGGGCTGCAAGTTTTAACTATTTTTCCATTCTGGATTTCACCAAACACTTTTCTATCCATCTTAAAACTTATAACAAACTGTAAGGAGTTTTGGTTTGTGGGATTTTTTTTATTATTATTTGACCAGGGAATAACTTCTGAAAGCTTTATTTATTCTGATTAAAATTCAACTCATAGAAAAGTTATTTGTCTTGCTCAGGTGTTCATATGGTTTGTATAAGTTCCCATTTTTCTTCAGTAGCCAGTGATGTATTTTCTTAGAATCACAGAGTTATAGACTGGTTTGCATTGGAAGGGACCTTAAAGGTCATCTGGTTCTAACCCTCCTGCCATTGGCAGGGGTACCTTCCACTTGACCAGGTTGCTCAAAGCCCCATCCAACCTGGCCTTGAATACTGCCAGGGAATGGGCAGCCACAGCTTCTCTGGGCAACCTGTACCTCACCACCCTCACAGTAAAAAATTTCTTCCTAATGTCTAATCTAAATCTACCTTCTTTCAGTTTAAAGCCATCCCCCCTTCTCCTATCACTACCTGCAAGCATGCCAGAGAGGGAATCTTCATCAGGGACTGTAGAGATAGGACAAGGAGCAATGGGTTTAAACTTAAACAGGGGAAGGTTAGATATAAGAAGTTCTTTACTCTGCGAGTAGTGAGGCACTGGAATGGGTTGCCCAGGGAAGTTGTGAATGCTCCATCCCTGGCAATGTTCAAGGCAAGGCTGGACAGAGCCTTGGGTGATGTGGTTTAGTGTGAGGTGTCCCTGCCCATGGCAGGGGGTTTGGAACTAGATGATCTTAAGGTCCTTTCCAACCCTAACTATTCTATGCTTCTATGCCCTTGGAAGAAGTCCCTCTACAGAAAAAGATTTAAATTAAGTCTTAATTGAAGCCTGTAGGAAGACACTTAAATTCAGCCTCTCAGCCATATTGTAATAATTTTGATCTTCCTGATTTGCTCCTCCTATCAACATCCACACATAAACTTGTATTGCCAGGCTACATATTCAATGTGAGCAAAATCTTCTCATTGCTGGCTTTTTTGTTTTTTTTTTTTTTTTGATTGGTAGGTTGATTGGTTGGCTTGGGTTGGGTTGGTTTGGGGTGTTTGTTTTTTGGTTTTATTTTTTGGGGTCTTTGGGGGGTTTTTTTTGGAAGGTGCTTTATTTTGGTTTTTTGTTTTGTGGAGTTTTCCCCCCTTTTTCTTACCAAAAGGGATGATCTGGTTCAAATTAAAATATGAACACAACATAGGCAGAGCAGAGGGATGTATGCAATAAAGATTAAAAATAACTCACTGAGCTCACTGTAACTTCCTCAATGTCAAAAAATGTGTCATTGTAAATCCTCTGGGACTGCCTGAACAATACTTGCATATTCCAGGCCTTATGTCAGCCTGATACCCATCTGTCTATTTGCTAGGCTGGGTCTCTCCTGTCCTTTCTGGTATCCCTCCCTCTGTTGTGGGGGAATGGGAAAGGAGGGGCTCTGAACAGCACGATTTCCCTTCATTTTGTTCAAAGGTGAGATCCACTGGACATATTTCCTTGCAAGGTACTCTAACTCTGTCTGCGAGCTGCTGTAGGATGGTTTTTTTTGCTAATTCTAAAAGAAACAAGTCAGCACCCAACATTTTAAATAACCTTGAGTATCACTACTGTATTTGAATAATTTAGATCAGGGTCCTGACTCCTGCTTGCAAATAAACAGATAAATCTTAGTACAGAAGCTGAGATTTTGTAGCATGCATAGCAAAAAATTTGCAGCCAAATATATTCAGAAAATAGCAGAAAGAGGTAACTTTAAGCCCTTCTTCTGATTCTGTGCCACCCTAGAGCTGAAGAGGTGTCTGGCATAATTTTGAAACTCTACAGGATTGCCCTGTGGGCCACAGCAGTACACACACCCTCTGAAGTGTGATGTGGCTTTACACTGACACGTCCTTCTTTTGGGACCATCTCTGAACCAGGCTTTTGGGGGCTTCTTTGCAGAGAGGTAATTGGTAGAAGAACCCCTCTTTTGCAAAATCAAGGCTGATACTGCCAGGCAGGTCACTGTGCAAAGCTGCTACTGATGAGTATTTTGTGATCATGCTTTAGGTAAGGGTGTGCATATCTAGCATCTATCACAACCATGGAAATAGTTACATACATCTAAACCAGCAGAACAGACATTCTGGTTTTTTGTATGCAGTCAGGCAACATGCACTTGGTTTTTCTCTATCATCATATATTCTTTAGCTTACATAACAAACCTTAAAATTGCATATCTACTGAAAGCACCCTCACTGCAATATTCCCAGTTCTTTTCTTTTTCTTTAACAATTTAGAAATCCTACCGGATGTGAAGTCAGCCATGGTTTGTTTGGAAATACATACTATGAGTGGCAAGCAAACATGCATTAGCTGATTAGTGTCTGATTGCTTCTTCCTGCCTGCTGTGTGAAAAAAACAGAGCAGGTAGCATTCTGGTGCATCAAGGACCAAGCAAAGGATATAATTCCCAGGCAAGATCCTTTTTTGGCTTCTAGTAAGGTGTTACTAACTCTGCATCCTGTATTTCTCTTGACCTAGGCTCAAATGTTACTAAAGAAGTGATAGGTAGACAAAGCCTTCAACAAGGCAGGATTGTTTTTCCTTAGGAAACCAGTTTAGGCAGAAACTAACACATGATTACTTTAATAGCCCATACTGCTTCTTGGTCACTTCAAGCAGTGTGACTGTATCCCAGAAAGAGAAGCTATTGACTTCTTTTAGCTTGTATGAGAAATTCTTGGTCTCTTCTGATGTTGTACTGTGACTGTACTTGTTACCTGACTTCAGGTAGGTATATGAGTAGGTGCAAAATATTGCAAGTCTCCTTTGGGGTTTTTAGAAGTAGACTTTTACCATCTGACATTATTCTATTCTTATTTGGGGGAGTTGATGATATGAATATACCTGCTAAGCTTTATACTGTCTGGCAATTATTTGCTTAATGCATACAACACAACCTTCTGAATAGTCTCTAAATCAGTATGTGACTGCCCAAAGTCTTACATATCTGAGAATCAGGTCACCTATACAGTTATATGATAGTCATCCTTAGCTTCTCTTATGTCCCCAAACTAGCAGATGCTTGTACAAGCCAACACAGAATTTTGAAAGATGAATTCTGCAATGTAATGCCTATCTATTAGACTGTCCTTGGACAAAAGATAGCAACAGACCTGTCTAGTTTTCTCTCTGAACGGCTGCTTCGACATTTGGCCTCAAATGCCTCTTGTTTTCTTGAGTCCGCAATGGCTGTTTCAGTAGGAAAAAAGGTAGTAATATTTTCAATGTAAACACAGTCACTACTTTATATTTATTTAAGTCTTGTGAAAGTGCGTGATCTTATTTTATCTATATTATTTGGACCACAAAGGCAACCCTGCCTTGGTTGATATGTTTGTCACCTTTGGAGAGTATAAGAACTGTAAACTCAAGCAAAAACTGGGAATTTATGTTTCTTATTTTGGGGGCAACCTGTCTCTATCAGTCTGTAAAGAATGATCACTCTTCAGTTAGATATTACAATCAGGAAAGAAACAGCAACAGAACCCTCAGATTCTGAAAATTGAATGAACAATGATGCCTTAATTTACAGCAAAATTTCAGATAACATTTCAGCAAAATTTCAGATAAAAGAAGAAATTAATAATTATTCCTGTACGGTATGTCCTTTTTTTCTCTTTAGGTTGTATCTTACTTGTCATGTATATTTTGTTGATGGTCTAGCTCAATGAAAAAGGAACCTAGACTCCTGCTATACTCAGCCTGAATTGTCCAGTAGAGGCAGGATACTTGCTCTGGAGGTACTGTGGCACTTAAACAATGTGAGAAATCCTGCACTTGATTTGTGAGACCAGTGAACACAAATAAATTTCTTGGCATTAATTAACATTCTTTTGTTAAATATCTGACATTATACTTTATCACAGAACCTCCCAGATAATTTAAGCAATAGCAAAACAGTCATTCTACAAATATATTTGAGACACCCAGCCATCAGGAAATAACAACCTCCACTTTTTTAGCTCCTCTTCACAAGTGATTATTGCTCCTGAATAAGACAGTCTACTTTTCTCAGCAAGAAATACTTTCCCTATCCTACAAAACAGGGAGAGGTTTCTCAGTTCAACGCTGATATACCATTTCACATGCAAGTTCAGCCATTATCAAGTTAACAATAACCACACGTAGGACCTAAAGAACAACCCTTTTTGGAGTGAAGATTGAATATGCCACACACCTTATGAATGGCTGCCTGTCTCATGCTGCTTTATGTACAGTAATACCTCCTGTACTGTACAGCCGATCTTCAGGCTACTGCAGAGCTAAAATGTTTGTATAGTGTGTCATTATTTCCTTAGAAAATTCTTGCACTTATCTTTCTCTGCTTTTATTCCCAGTGTTATACTGGGAATTCTTCAGTACTGCATGTCTGAAAAAAATATATCTTAATATAGTGTTTAAAATGTGTTTCACAACCAAGACTTTTAAAATTAAGTCCAAAGGAATAGAGTGAACAGAAATAGAATTCTGGTTTCATGCTGATTGAAAACTGCTGTTGTATAATTCCCATTTTCCTTTACTAAGTTATCATAATTTATGTTTCTGTTTGCCTCTTTTTTCTTTTTGTATTGCTCTTTTCAGAAGGAGGAAACAACATTCCTTTTCCTTATGGGTGTTCTGGGACTATCCAATGACAAAACACTGCATTTCAACAGAAAATTACTCATCTCACATGCAAAAAATATGTTTTGTGCATGTGACCTTATGGTAACTAATGTGAAAAAGGTATCTCAAGCCATCTCTCAGATCTCAATTTTACCACTTCCATTTTTTTTTTTTTAAATTTTTTATTAATATTGTTATACTTTATACTCCTTATATCATTAAATGATAAACTTATTGGGGTTTTTTAGAATCTTGTCAAAGTAGTTTCTAATAGCTATGTACCTTATTTACCAAGTTCCTAATGCATTCATACACTCTTAATTTCAGTGTTTTAACTTATCAATGAGCTTCTATTCATAAGTATGCATTCTAAGTAGTTCCCAACACAGATCTGCTGTTTAAGGTGCTTTTTCCGTATTACTATTTGAAGTACACAGGAGATTCTGCACAAGCACCTGATAATTTAGTATCACAAAGAAAAGAAAAACCTACAGAAGCCAAGGCTGAATCTGTATAGTTATAAGTCCTGAGAATTTTTCGTCAAAAAAAAAAAAAATCACTATGATTGATTGAAAAATTTCAGGCATGTTTGTAGTTACATTTATTAGCCTGATAAATACCTGTGCATATTTTCATAAGAGACATAAAAAAATCAACTGATGATGGAAGTAGATTGACTTTTTGGAATATGAATGGCATAACAGAACGCTCTTGCTTTTCTTTTTTTCAAGCTGTAAGTCCAGATGACAGAAATAATTATGTGAGCAACCAGCACTGTGCCATTTGCTGAACCACCATGCTTCACAGCTGTTAGCTAAAAGAAGGTTTTAGTCTCTGCTTTTTTGAACCAGTAAAAAGATGATTTAAGAACAGATGAAGACATGGTTTTCCATGGTAAACTGGTTTGCTTTTTTTGAGAAATTGTGTAGAATGAGTGGCCATTCCAAGATACAGTGTATAATGCACTCAGTGTACTTCTGAACCATGTCATTGAAAGATGTATCTCTATATTCTGTTTTAACATTTCCATACAGAGCTTCCATTTGCTCCAGTATTAGGTGCGCTCGTTTATTTGGACAAAGAATTTATCTTTCATTATCTTCAATATTTTCTGTATGCACCATGTGTTTCAGCTCACCTCAGTACAGATTCATTATAGCAGCACTAGTTGGCTTCATCATACTCAATTAGAACACCAGAAAATTCCTTGCAGTAGAGCTCTAAAGAGTATGAAATTTGCCCTTTTTAATGTATATGTGGACGACTTAAACCACATGTGTTTTAGTGGAACTAATCAAAACGATTTTAAATTCAGCATTTTGGTTTTAAAGTGCACCAGGAATCCCTTATTTCTACTGAAGTTATGTTAATATACTAAAAACCTGAATTCTGGGGGAAAGAGTTGCATTAAGAAACAAGTCTTATGAACAAAACTTAATGTAATGTACACTCTCAGTGAATCCACAACTAAGCCAAGTAAAGATAATACATATTCTGGTTTATGCAAGAGAGAGCATGCAAAGTCACCTTTCTTTTACTTGCTAATGTCAGAGTTTTCATGAAAATTCAGTATTACAAAAAGTTGTTCACAAAACTCCTCCAACTTCTAGATGACATTACTTCTATAACTGAACTGCTATTTGTAAGAAAATCAAAATGCTGAAATTAACAGTGTTTCTCCAAATATACATTTCATATGCTGCTTTTTCTCACAGTATTGAAATTAATCCAAGATAGGACTTTTTAAATTAAGGCAGGTTTTCCTGAGGATACGTAACAAGACAATTTAAATTTTAGATTTTCAGTACCTTCCTGCATGCAAGATACTTAAGCACAGAAAAAAAAATAGTATATCTGCATTTATATTTTAAATCACTGTCACACATTCCTTGTCTACATGAAGAGTCAGTAAACCAATTTTTTTTAATTTCCTGAATGATTTTTTTAATCATTGTGATTTAACATCTCAATGCACAAAAAAACTTGCCACAGTAAAGAAGTATATTATTTCATCTTTCTTTGGAAAAGATAAAGTTATTTGTAATTTGCTTTTATTGTGTTATTGTGTTGGAATTTTCCATTTATTTTTGCCATATGTCAGGACAATACCACATCTTCCAGAAGAGAAAATGACAATTTTATTTGCAGTTATTTAAAATGCTTATATTTCCAAAGCACATTTTGGTAAAACATTTGTCTTTATAGGGAATGGTACACATTACAATTTCTACTTGTGCTTCTAATATCCTCCCTAAAAATATTTGATATCTGGGTTTAATTACACTGTAAAAGAATATCCTACATTTCAGCACTGTGCAATTTACTTTTATTTAACAAACAGATATATGCAAAATATCTCTAGCAGAATCATGCAAATCTGAAATACATCAATCTTTTTTATGTCTGTACCACTTGCAACACTAAAAAGAGGAAACTGCTCATTTTTTTAAGATAGAAAAATAAAATTGATTTTATGTTTCAAGTTAATTGTTTCAGATGACTGAAGTGAAACGTTCAGAGTGAAGTACCTCTTGGCTAATAGAGCTTTTCCTTAGGAATATTATTCCTTTTATGCTATGGACAGATCAGAAAGAAGGCTAACATTAGAATGCTTTTTTGGTGAAGACAACCAAATAGCATCATGCATCAAGGGATGTGTCTGTTATGTGACATTGCCCACAACAGAATTAAAGTTTTACTGCTACACTGATGCTAGGGGAGATGCTGGCTAATGGGGTTCCTCTGAGTGCAGGATCCAGGGATGGAGAAGCATAGGGGCACAAAAGTAAATAACATTTTAAATGTAGCTGTCCTGGGTTCAGCAGTAGCAGTCATTTTTCTCCTTCTTAGTAGCTGGTACAGTGCTGTGGTTTTGACTTTCAGC
>WYDI02020224.1:0-20401 GCA_009867235.2 Psittacus erithacus | reverse complement strand
TTCATTAGGGACTGTAGTGACAGGACAAGGGGTAAAGGGTTCAAACTTAAACAGGGGAAGTTTAGATTGGATATAAGGAAGAAATTCTTTATTGTGAGGGTGGTGAGGCATTGGAATGGATTGCCCAGGGAAGTTGTGAATGCTCTATCCCAGGCGGTGTTCAAGGCTGGGTTGGACAGAGCCTTGGGTGACATGGTTTAGTGGGAGGTGTCCCTGCCAATGGCAGGGGGTTTGGAACTAGATGATCTTAAGGTCCTTTCCAACCCTAACTGTTCTATGATTCTATCTACTGTCTTTGGGATTTTTATCCAGCTTTTACAGTAGAGAAAGAAATTGTAACAACTAAATGTTAGTGAATAAAGATTATACAGGCAGAGAGAATTCAGATGTTAATTTGCACAGAAAAATTTGTTGTAATATGATTTAAGTATATGAAGCACAAAACTCTCTTGGAGAACCCCCAACACTGTTTTTATTCCCTCTGTGTAAAGAGCAGGATAGACTCTCTAAGATGCTCTTTTATGTTGAAGATATGGAAAGGTTGTCAAGGATTACGTGGTGTAGGTTTAAATATTTTTCTACATCAATTTATTTATGGAACCACCTTTGTTTTTTCTTTTTTAGTTCTCTTTACTTGCTTAGGACTCTATTTTCCTGTATGGGAGACTAATGCTACAGAAATTGCTCCTTTAGTTCTCTTTGTGGAATAGTTGCGATATGGGTTAGAATGTAGGTAGAATAGGTTTTTATCTTCACGGGACTGAGGTAGTAAAATGTGAGTGGAGCTGAGCACCCTCAGTTTAAGCAAGCATGAACAGTTTGTGGGGAACAAGACATAATCTTCAGCTCTGTTTTCAGTCCACATTGCAGCCATGTTTAATATTACTCAAAGCACACCTTAGCCACCATGACGGAGGAAGAAATGTGTGCCATGTGTAAGACCAGATTAGGTGGACTTGTGATGAAAATGCGGTATTTAACTATACACTGGTGCAGTTTCAAACAGGCATTTCAAGTGATAGCAGGCTTGTGAACACCCAGAGGCAGTTAAGACCCTGCTACACCTACTGCAATCATTTGATTTCTTGGTTGCATGGGCTCTGAGAGTCTGCAGACGCTGATGAAGTAAGAGTAGAAATGCTGAATTCGTGAATAATGAGAGAGTTCTTGTGTTTTAATAAAATTGAATTTAGAAAGAGTATTTAAAAAGTGATAATAGATTTAAACTGTCCCATAATCTGGTAGGAGGCACAGAGCATGACACTATTGTACAGGAAGACCACTGACATTTTTGTTGTATGTTCAGATCATTTCTGTACTTACTGTAATTGGGTTTCTTTTATGTTTCATTTGCTTTAAAGAACCATATATTTTTGGAAGTGAACACCAGTTGTTGCCCTGAAATTTCATGGAGCAAACATCTCTGGCCATAGTGGGCTATGGACTGCTTTCCCCAGATGTCTTTCCTAATACCTTGAATGTTGTGCTTCTAGCATTCTTCACAACACTCATAGGTTTCCTTTAGAAAGCCAGCCTAATACAAGGGAAGTAGGAGGGTATATTTTTCTTTCAAGCTCACTTTTTTCATTGCCTGCCTAAAACCCCTAGCTAGCCTGTTTCTGTACATGATGTATTCTTCCTCTCTGCTTAATTAAGTATCTCTTGATTGAAAAAGCAGCTGCTCCAACTGAACACCCTGTAACAACCTCTCTGTCTTCCCCAGGAAGGACTGACATCATTCACAGTGCTCCAGTGAAGCTCATAAGAGAGCCAATGAAGCGGGTAGATAAGGTTCTAGCCTTAACTTGCAGTGGTTTTTAATATATTTAAAGCTTCAGTAGAAACCTCTTGAGAGGATGGAGTCAACACGGCATAACAGTTGCTGTACCAGAAATACATAGCTGAAAGCTCTCTGTATTTTCACCAGATTTACAGGCACAAAATGCTCCCTTTCTCCTCATGCCCAAAAGTGTTTGTCTTCACAGAACTGAATATCTTGGGCCCATGTCAGTTTATGCTTCTTTTGGGATCTCAAATCAAAGCTTTCTGAAAGGTACAGCCTTGCTGTTGCTTTGCCCACAGTGCTGGCCGGTGCTGTGACTTTTGAGTACTGCAGTGTTTCCCACAACCCAAAGGAACTGGGCATACCCATGACTGTGGGCTTGTGGCTAGTGTCCTGCTCTGGGAAGGAACAACCTGAGGGGTTTTGTACCTATAACCACTTGTCTCTTTTCTCAGAGTAGAGCTTTGCCTCCAAATGGGTAAAAATTGCTGTTTGTCCTTTGTCTCTTTGGATCAATGTACTTCGCCTGCTTTTCACTTAGTGGAACAGCTTTGACAGAGGGGATGGGGAGGAGTTGACCTAGAGCAATAAAATTGAAGCTTGTCAGAGGTGCAGGCAGGCTGAGGCGGCTATTAGCTGCTTGCTGAGATGTGTAGGTGTCTCAGTGATTGTACAGTGAAATAGACAAATTTATATTTACTGTAAAGAATTGGACATTGCCCTTTGCAGAAAGCATGAAGAAAATAGGACTTGTGCTCAGGAATTTAATTACTTAAAGGCATAATCTGATACCTGTTGAGGGCAATAAGAAGTTTTGAGGTAAGTACAATGGATAGGTTTTCACACCCAGTAGTGTACACCAGCTGTATGCCGTTTGGCACCCAAGGGAGGAGGGAGGGCATGTGCATTAATAAAGTGGAATATAGGAATGGGATTGGGAGGTATTAAATTTAGACCCATACAAAAAAGGTGCAGTTTGTAGATCTGACTGATGGTAGTTGCAAATTTCAATTTCTCCCAGTGATTTTCTCTGTAAAAATTACGTAAATGTGCACAACCTCCACCTAAGCACTGCCAAGCACTGGGAGGTGGATGGTGGCATGGCTCCGCTGCTGCTGGTACCCTCTGTTGTAACCCGTGTCCTGGATGGCAATGAACTGTGCTGCATATAGTTGCCTGCTCACTAAAGAGAGGGCACCATTTACCATGTTCATAGTTTATTATTTCCGTGGCAACTAACAGCCAGTATTACTTCCAGAATATTTTCTCAGCATAAACTTTGTGCTTTTTATACCCCCTGAATTCAGACTAAGGAGAAGAAACTTGTCTGTTGAAATATAGTTAGATTCTTATTAAACTGATATACTATGTTGAAAAGAGTAAGAGATTTTCCCCTGTATTTGCTGGGTTCAATTATTTTATCTGACAATGACATTTATACTGTAAAGGTCAGCAAAAAAAGAAATCGATGTGTTTTAAAGGACAAAAATCAGTGGTAAAAAACTCCACTGAATTGAAAATCACTCTTTGAGAAGCGGGTATTGCTATTAGTGTATTTTCTGGGAAGTTTCTGCCAGTTTTTAGGGGCTGAATTCTTTTCACTAGAAGGAAAGGAATTTTTGTAATGAAGTTGTGTATGGAGAGAAAAAACAGTTACATTGATAACAAATGGATGGAGCAGGATTGTGAATTTTAAACATCAGAAGGTTATTTCCTGCCTTTATTGATAGTGTTTTAGTCTGCATTATTTGATTTGTGGTAATCTGTTTATATATATTCAGAATATATACATTTTGAATCACAAATTAGGGAGGATTTGCTAATGACATGAATTTTTCTTTAAGTACTCACTTTTTCTGTGCTACAATGCAGTGGTAGTAATTAGCCTGTGTTGCTGGCACATAAGTGCAGAATGGCTGGGTAGAAAGTTAGCTGTCTGGTGAACACACGTTGCCATGAAAAGTCAGAAAACATTGGCTTGTCTAGGATTTGGAAAATACAAGTTTATGTGAATTGCTAACACATTGCCTTTTGTGTGTTGGTGGGGCCATGTGCCTTCTACAGCCATTAACATGTCGTGTGAAAATCTACTGGGCTATTTACACAGTGGCTAATACTTTCCAAATCCTGGTTTCGAGAAACTAGTATGTAGCATTAGAGGAAACTAATCTTTTGTCCCAGAAATAAGCTTATGTGAAAAAATGAGCCAGTCTTCGTGCTGTTTCAGCTGCAATTGCCCTGCCAATGTCCCCTGCAGATCTTCTGTCAAACATTGACATCGCTGTTGATCAGACATCATACATTTATGCTAGATTTGCTGAAAATTAATCATAGATTTGCATGAAAAGTCAGCCCAAGAGAACTAGAGTAAAATGACAATATTAGAATAATTTTTAAATAGAGTACAACCACGAGGAGGACTTGTTTTCAATATGCTGCTGTATAGATGGTTCTGCAAGAGGGCATCCCTGAGTTTAGCCTGGCAGCAATTCATCCCATATAATCCACAGTTTTCTTGAGCTAACACATGACTTTTCTTGTGGAATGAAAAATGAGAATTATGTATTGTTCAGAAAAATTATTTCTAAGGACAAAGTTTAGTTTATTAGATTAGAAAATGACCCAGCTGAAAATAGTAAAGCATGAATAGTACCACATTCTCAGCATGTTTGAATTATCTAAAAGTATCTGTTCAGATTATCAAAAAGCGTGAGGAAGAAGTACTCTTTTTGTGTCTGTATTTGATTTGCTCTTTGACTAGCAGGATTAAACCAACAGACTCAGAGCCTAGGCATTGTCATTATTGTCATATATTTACTGCCTTCATTTTGTAGATATGCAGATGAGGATATTAATTACCTTTCTGTCAGAAGTGGGTGCTACTGAGGTACCAGAAGGAAGTAAACAAAGCAACAGTGGTTCTTTTCAAGTCAGGTTTGAACAATTAAGAAAGTAGTCACCAAAGTATGCAAATTAGAAGTTACTTTGCTGGTGGGGAGGAACAAACCCAAAACTTTATTCCGGTTCCAAGGGTTGTTTTCAATAATAAATTAAATAAAAAGATTAGCAAATGAATGCAGCTAGTGATGGATAAAATTCTGAGTGTTCAAATTCTGAGGATTCATAAGGTGTGCATAGCTTCAAGAAAATTTAGAATTTCCTTTTCTATCTTTTGGTTCAGTCATTGTCCAGTCTAGAGCAGAGGAGACCTTTCCTCTCCTTCACTGAATGAGTACGTGTTCTTTTAAGAAGAAATAGGCCTTTAGGTCTATGTTATATAGTGAGGAAATGAGAAGAAAGATGGGACTGGATAGGAAGGAACTAGTAGTTATGTGGTAGTTAGCCTACTTGATTTCTTTTCAATTTTTTTTTCTTCACTTTCCAAGACTTTTTCTGCTGTTAGAGAGCAGTGAATCTTAGAATGAAAGCATTGCTGTATTTCCCTGTGTCATGGAAGAAATATTTTCGTCTTTGGAATCTAATGAAATCCTGAAAGTTTGTTCCCAGGAAGGGACAAGTAATTTACAAATTTTATATACACTTGGTTCATTTTAAGACAAAAAAGTCCATTCATATTTTCCTAATAATTAATACCTAAAAAATATTATGTAATTCTGAATGTAATTGGAGAGCACTAAGTATACCTTACTTTTCATTATTAACTGACAGTATGTTTTCTACATCACCATCTTAATTCTGATTTCCACGTACCCTTTAATTACGAAGTACTTCAAGTGCATGATTAATACCACTGTTTAATCAAGCTGTGATGGGTAGAGTGGAGTTTTGCCATTTGTGACTCTGTGAACTGAGGTTCTGTTGAACTAATGTGTAATTCTGCATAACTGATGAAAATATGGAGGTAGTGACTCTGTACCTAAATATAGCTGGTTAGTGCTATTGTAGGTGCCTGGGGTATTCATAATAAGCCATCTACGTTATCTTCTGTTAGCCCACTATAAAACAGGCAGAGGTCACTTGCAAACCTGTCTTGTATCTCAAATGTCACAAGACACCTATATGCAGATGTGTGAATTGCTTGTAATGTGTCTGACAACCAAAAGATTCAGTTAAAGATGGGTAACATGGAGATATTTAATTAGGTTTTATTTTGTTGTGGGGTTTCCTTGTGGACAGTCATTTTAAGGACTATAGAAAATACTGAGTCAGATGCAGAAGTTAAAAGATCCAAGTAATAACCCTATTTGGGTCTTAAATGACATACAAATGTAGTATTTCTTAGTTCTTTGAGGTGCTCCGGATTTTTCCAGAGCATTTAAATAAATGTCTACGTATTTTCAGAACATGTATTAAATTCTGCACTGTGAGCAAGTCCAGGTGTTTTGCCTTTGCTCCTGATAAAATTGGTGGTTATGTTTCCAAAAAGAATATTTAAACCTTGAGTTTTTCTGTGCCTGTTCTGGTGACAGCTTCGCAAGTGGAAACTCACTATTCTGTGGCAGTACTTGAAGAAGGAAGGTATGGGGAGAAGGGCTAGTTTTGACACTCTGTGGAATAGGACATGATTTAATGAGAAAAACTAATGCTTACAGCCATAAATGAGTTATTTTAAGTGTATGAATACTGATAATTTGTTTTCACTCTCAGCCATCGCAACAGTGTCCCCTGTAAACTTAGTCTGGCATCAAAAGTTTTTGTGAAGGATCTTATACTGCGTAGGATCTTGTACTGATCAAGGTACCTAGCCTAAAAATAACCGACAAATTTATCAGAAATAGTATTTCCATAAAAGTAGGTTACATCTTACCTGTTTTAAATTGTCTGGATCAGTTTTAAATTTGGTAAGACCTTAGTTTTGCTTTGTTACTAAGTTGGATCCCATGCAAACACAGTATAAGTTATTGCATGATTTGAGAGGAAAGAACACAGAGTATATAGTATTCATCTCTGGCAGCATAATCTGGTACTAACCTCTCTCTATCGAATGTTTTGTTGCAACTTATGCTATACACCTTTGGAAGGCAGGGAAGAGTGGATTTTGTGTAGGTGTGGCCGGTGCACTGGGGCACCTGGAGCAGTTTGAGGCTGTAAGTGAAAGCAAATTATTCCAGCTGTCAAAGTAACTTCTACTGTGGAAGCTAAATTGAATTGATCTTGAAGAGCAGCAGCAGAATGTATGAGCATTCTTTAGAACAGCAATGGACAAACACAAAATATTTCCAGCTGCAGAATGTTAAATATGTTATTATATGTGGCTTATTATAACCATTTGAGTTAGAAAATGGCAAAGATGACAGACACCACATTCACTTTCTCTTTGCCCCCTCTTCCCGCCCCATTTTTTTTTTTTTGGCCCCTTTAGGAAATTGCTTTATCCTTGCACTGACCTGTTTTCTGTTCAGGATCCCTAGTATAAGTGCTGCTGGCTGATTCACTACATTATACAGTCTCAGGGAAAAAATTACAAAAGAAACACCCTTCCAAGTCCTCCTTGGTCATCATGCCAAAAAGGAAAAATGTGTTTGGAAACAATTCAAACTGGAAAAGAATGCAAAATTGGACATTGGCTTTTGTACCTTTTCCAATTTCCATTTTAATGACGCTGCTACAAAGTCAGTCATTTTATAGATCACTTACACACGGTAATTCGTTTAAATAAAAATGTTCTCTAGCTACTAGGAACAAAGGAATTAATCTTGGCCATCAACTGTTGTGTATTCATTGGCATGATTTTGAACAAGACTGAGCAGGTGTCTTGTAAAAATGTGGAGGGAAATGAAAGCCAGGCAAAATGGTTTAGCCCCAGGCAAGGATGTTTTATTGCAAGATTTTTACAATATAGGCCAATAAACTTTTTTTTATTATTATTATTATTTTATTTTATTTTATTTGGAATTCTTATTGTAGACAAGATTGTAAGGTATTAAACAAAGAAAGAAGAGATAACACACCCAAGTACTGCTTTTCTAAGAACCCCAAAAGAAAGAGAAAATGTGGAGGCAAAAAAAATATGCTATTGGAGACACAATAAAACCTCAAACAATCAATTATTTTTGATCATGTTTTAAGTAAAAATGAGGGTGAGGTATACTCTATTTTGGTTTTATTTACAAATGTGAATATGATCCATATTATATCATGCATCCTTTCATAGTGAAGGTAGACTAAGAGCTTTCCGTTGTATTTTTGGTAATATCATGTGTATAAAATGGGCATAAGTATAAATAATTTCATTGAAAAGTGACATGTGCTTGCCTAGATGACAAAGTTTATATTCCCTTAAG
The DNA here is from genome assembly GCA_009867235.2 of Psittacus erithacus. Classification (NCBI taxonomy): domain Eukaryota; kingdom Metazoa; phylum Chordata; class Aves; order Psittaciformes; family Psittacidae; genus Psittacus; species Psittacus erithacus. Next base: position 12,373 of record WYDI02020224.1, on the reverse strand, counting down.
TGAAAAGACATTTAAAGTAAAGGCCTTTGGAAATGTTTGCTGCATGTGTTTTAGAAAGGCTTAGTGCTATGTTGATCATAGTAAAGCAAGTTGGTGTGTGAGTATCATGTACACTTGTTATGGCGCAACTCAGTCTTCAGACAAAGGTCTTTTCCCGTCATGTTCTAAACTTCAGTTTCCTGAGCATATTATAGGGAGTGATTGACTTGGTGAACACCTATAAGCCAAAACCTACCCACTGTTTTCCAGAGCTCTGGGGTGTCTTCAAATGTCTTTGCAGTTGCTGGAGGAAGGGATTGTTTATTTAACTGAGATCTATGCCTCTTCTTTGCCTTTGAGGCTGAATGGATCAGAAAAGAAGATGATATAATTACTCTCATAGTCTACCCATGGATGCTTGCAAAGTCAGATATCATGTAAAGAAATAGTGCACTGCTTTCTGCCATGCCTTGTTCATTAGTGGAATACGTTTTAAAAAATCTTATTGCGCCTGATAAACCAAGTGTCTCATTTGGACAACTCTAAAGAATGGAGCAGTGGGTACACCTCAGGTGTTTGAATCTGATCACAATTTGCATGGCTCCATCACAGTTATGTGCCTGGGATCTTTTGTGACTGAAAAGCTGGAATTTCGAATCATAGGGTAGAGATGTGAAAAATGGACCTTAACAAGGTACTACTACCCATTCCATTTGGAAGAGGTCAGCTATTTGCTGCAGTATCTAAAGAGGGAAGAAAGTGTGCTGTGGAACAAGGCTAGTTCTTAAAATTTCATTTGATTTTATATGCATATTTTTATGATCACTGCAGAGATCTTCACTACTGCAGAGATTTTCTCTCTGACACTCCTGTCACTGTATTAGTACTTGCCCTTTCCTCAATGGTGTGAAATCTGATTCAGTCAACGCTTTAGCTGTCACCTCTGTGTTGTTTGCCTGTAAGGCACCATGCACACCTGAAGTACGATCCAAGTAATAAATAATGGTAATAACTGTGATTAGGAGCAGTTATGAAATCACAAAACCACTGAGTATAGTGCAAGCTTACATTTAAGCATTTGCATACACATGTACAGAAGTGTTTGTGTGCAAACAGAGATAATCAAATTGATATATACTTGGTAGGATGTGGAGAGGAACTCACTGGTTAGAATAAAGAAAAACAAAATTTATGACAAATATTTTTTGTTTAAGCTCTCCAAACACCAGTTTTGAAAAATTTGACTTGTTTGTTGTTCACATGTGCTACCTATTTATGGACTGTTTTCCTAAATACTAAAACATGGAACCGTAAAGACTATGCATGTATGTATGTAATTCCTACCGTTGATTTGACTTTGAAACAATTAAACTAAACAAACCAGTAACACCTAGATATGGACTCTATGATAAAGTACTGTGCAAGTAATGCAAAAAAGTCTTAATGTATTTTGCTTGTGTTTAAAAAGTTAAAAATAAAATTTTTACTTCCAGCAGTGTTTGGTTTTAATGCTAAAAATACTTGAGGGTCTGTAAATACATGGAGTTGCATTTGAATTTTTGCTTCTAGTGATTGTCACGTAGTTGAGTTACCCCCTCCCCCTTTTTCTCATTTTCATTGGTTTCAGTTGTTTACATTCAACTAATAGACGCTGACTGTTTCACTGTATTATGAAAACTTTAGTTAAGAATTTACTCTGTCTTGAATTCATACAAATGGTGTTCAGGAATCTTCTCATAATTAGGTGAGTTTAGAACAGCTTATACAATTGTGTATGATAGTTTTTTCAGCTAAGGTGGATTGTTGACTCTGGTGACTAACTTCCTTAAACAACTGGTGTGAATTAGAAAATTCCAGATGCCCAAATATCTGCTCTGAATACTTATGTTACATTTTTTTATATATCTGTATAAAATATATATATGTTAAATATAAATATCTGAAATATATGAGTGCTTTGAAAATTTTCGCTTATAGCACTAGACATGCTATTATGTATTAGGAAGTTTCTTGTCCTTACATGACAGTGATTAACACTAATATTTGAAATAAATGACTCAGGCATAATTGTACATATGTGAGTGTTGCTTTTAGTTAAAATACTCATACTGGAAATTAACCTGGAACTACGTATATGAGCTAAATAAATGAACTCTGTACTTACCTACAAGATTATGCTTGTGGGTCAAATTTGAGGTACGTTAGTGTGTTATTTTAGAGCTTTTTATGCTGTATTTATTCAGGGAGTAAGTGGAAATCTTTAATTTTTAAATGCTTCTGTCTTGGTTTTTCCTAGCTGAGATTTGAGGAGCACTGATTGAAGTCATGACTTTTAAAGCAGTCACTTGAAACTCATAGTTCCCTCTAATCTTGGACTGCAGTGTAGTGTAATGCAACAGTCATACTTTGACACAGTGGGTTAATGTGAAACTCGGGATCAAGATCGAGGCTAAGTGTGTTGAAGCATTAAAACGGGTTGAAGCGTGTAAGAAAGTAATTTCTCTAACCCTTTTCCAAAGTTCTGTGCTGATATAATGAGTGCAGCTGTTATATATTCCTCACCTGGAGTTGTAGATGTCAGTGGTATCATTGGTTAGAGCTAAAATAATGACTGTGTCAAAATACAGAAGTGTAACTACTGGGGAGGGAATCATCAGCAGCAGAAGATTGCAGTTTGCCTCTTAAATCAGATAAAATTGCTGTGCAAATGTCCTTTGCAATATTAATAATTTAAGAACCAAACTGTGGTTAAATGCTTGGGGAATGCTAAATATAATTTTAGGTTAAATTGTTTGTTATTTATGTTTCCCTTGAACTGTCGGTAGTCTCCAATATATGTATGCTGGTTTGTATCCCAGCCTGGGAAGTGGAAGAGGCACTTTGATAAACTTAATGAAGGCTTGTTCCTTTGAACTGGAGGAGAATGCTTTGTAATGGAGTTGATGAGCTTTGTCTTCTGAGGGGAGAGTTTTGGCTGCTTCATGCTGCAGCCCTTCAAACTAGACAGTCAAATGCCATTTCCAGTTAAACTCCCAGTCAATTATGACCTGCCTGGTCTCTGAGCTGGAGAGCTGTGTTCTGTAACGGGGACTCCCATTTTGTATAATGCTAAAAAAGATTTTTCTGTTTGTGTTTTAGTCCAAGTGCACACTGAAAAACCACTGCACTGTATGCTGGGGAAAGTGGGTGACTCACATAACCTTATAGACAAAATACTTTGAATACAGTCGAAGACTTTTTATACAAGAAACATATACACACAATCTCGTCAAAACACAGGAGCTTTTTCTCTGATTGCTTGAAGTGTATTCTTGCAGGGGGCCATCTGTTAACTTCAAAGAATTGGCACACTTGCATAAAAAGAGATCAGGGCAGAGCTTACAAAACTATGGATATCATTTGTAGCTGTCAAATGGTATGTGCTTGTCTCTTCCTTTTGTTTGAAGTCAGCATTGTTCTTACATCTTGTATACTCCAAAATCTAAGTGCTGTTAAGCAATTACAACTTTAATATATATATATGTGTGTATATATATACACACAGATATATATATAAAATTACATACCAGTAGGACACCTATTAAACCTACAAAATTAGACATAACTAGCACTTTGGAATTTTGGAGCTAGAGAGGGACTTTGTGTCTAGTTTTGATATAATCTATCATGCTAATACAGGCAGTTTCTTTCCTTGACAAGCAAGTTCATCTTATGCTGAGATAATAGTACTTATTTTAGTTCTCTGTTTCATCTTGAGGGTCTTGGTGGCTGTGGGACAGAAGTGTGTCGGGGTGTGACTGATAGTAGGAATATAAGTGGGAGCAGGACAAAGAGGAGGGGTGGCAGACCAGGAAGCTTCAGAGGGGCAGGTGTCATGACAAGGATGGGCTCCCTAAAAGAGAACAGGCTGTGCTGGTGGGGGCTGGAGGCGGCTTCAGAAACTGAAGTCCATGGGCTAAAACGGTGTTTGTCCCTACAGTTAAGTCTTTATCCACGGATTTCTATGTTGATTCTTCACTGATGAAGAACAACTTAATCTTTCTTTTTGCAGCCTGCCCCTCTGCTCCAAGACAGGAAGATCTGAGCATTTATGAGACAACTGCAAAATTGCAAATACATTTTTTGGTCCTCTGCCTCTCTCTGAGAGAGAATCTTCATGGTTCTCTATCCACATTTTTGTCTTAGTTTGTTCAGAGGTTGACCACTAATCCCCTGGCCTGAACTGATGTGAAAGGCTTGCTGCAAGAGGCTTTTTCTCCTGGCCCTTCCCAGTCTAGGAAGATCTACCACAAAGGATATTCCTTCTAGGGTTGAGGGACCTAGAAAATAAAATTGCCTTCCACCCCGCCCTTCCCTTTCAGAGCATATTTTGCTATTTTTTTTCTTCTGTTAGTTCTCCACACTACAAGTCCCACTGCGTATTATTGAGGCTAGTGCTTATCCATAAGCATAATCAGTTTGTATACAAGAAACCGGAACAAATCACTGTATTTGCAAGCTAGGAAACTGGAAAGGTTGTTTTGTATCTGGAGCCATGCTCCTCAAACGAAGTTTATTTCCAACAGCAAATGCTATGCAAATTTCCTTTATAATTTCTTTTTTAAGATTAGCAGCTCTTCTCTTACCTGGCGTGGGTCCACAGCTGCAAAGTTGCATTATGCACTTGCATGTTCTCTGCCATTATATTTGGAAGAGAACCATCTGGAAGCAACTGTTAGGCAGAGTTTAGAAACAGAGGTCAGACTGACCTTTCCCTATGCCCTTGCTCCAAAGTACTGCTAGAGCAGTAATTGAATGGATCTCACAGTGAATAATAGGAAATGAATCATGCTTAATTTTTATTTTTTTTTTAAACTCTCCAACAGCCTAAAAAGAAATTAATCTGGCAGAAGTTGTGTGTATTGCCTTTTCTCCTGGGTTTCTGCCTTCCTTGATTACCATGACAGGGAATAAAAGATAATAAAGAAGGAATACTGAGCTCCCACTCTTCATGCTGCATGTAAGAAGCATGGCTGTCCCACACAGGAAAACTGAGTGCATTGAGTCAGGAGCATGTGCGTGGAGTCATGCATGTAGGTGTGCTGGGACAGGTGACTACCTAACACTATCTCCCTGTTCTTGAAATGATATTGCCCTTTCCAAAGGCTCTGCAAAGTAATTTGGTACTGTAGAGAGCACAAAACTGGGTATTCTTCTTTTAGGTCTGACCTGATTTTAGACAGAGACAGGGACAAAGGGAAGATTGATTTTGTCTCGGTGTGTCTACCATATGCTGAGGGAGTATTAGCCTGCATCTGTAAGGTGGCAGGATGTGGAGCCTGAGCTGGCGCAGTGATGGTGAGGAAAGGATGGAGGCTCTAAAACAGTTTATTTAGGAAGCCCATGAAACATGTTGCACTGAAAGGATAATATTTTATCTGTGTTACTGTTGCTTACTGGATCCTTTAAGATTCATATTTATCTTTAGGATGGTGTGCTTTAGAGTGGGTGTTTCTAGCGTTTTTAGGAAGTTGTTGCGTGCTTAAGGGCTGTTTTGCAGCCAGCAGAAAGAGCTGATGTGGTTGGACATGGGATGTTAGCCCCAAATTTTCAAACTTCTGCCTACAATTTTGAATGTACAAGTCTCATTAAAAGCAATGAAAACTGTAGAGCCAAGAGTTTGCAAGCTAACATTGAAATTTTATGGTTTACCCAGCAAAAGGAGTTTGCTCCACGTATGCTGGACCAGCATGCTTGAAATAAGCAAAGTAGGAAGGAATCGTCACATAGAGTTTGCCCTGGATACCATGGTGACAAGGATGGCATAAATGCTTCAGTTCAAATCATAAGCTAGTTCCAGAGTTCCTGGAGTGTGCAAGGCTTTAAGATATACATAAACCTTTTAAGGAGAAATAGTTTAAAAAAACTAAGGGGTCTTATTAAAAAGGCTCATATCAATGGAGCCAAATGTGTCAGTAGCAACCTTCCTGGACTAGGATTGCCAGTAGATTTATATTGATTCTGCAAGAAGGGATTTATAATTTCGTGAGGTTGAAGTCACCGTGGCCTGCAGCTGCCTACAGAGCAACCCACAAAACAGAGCAGCTCAGCATTAGTTTACATCTACACTGATTATACTGCTGTTCGGGGAAGTATGTCCTTCTAGTAGTTTGTTGACATAGGACCTTTTTTAGAAGCAATCCACTTGAAATTGCACACTGAGCTGAAGTCAATAAGGTAAAAAGCAGGTAATAGTTAGGTTTTCATGTGGTCCAGTTTAACCTTTATTTTTCCTGTTTCATCTAACATAGGAAAGACAATGAAAGAATTGTGGCATCTGACTGAGAGGAGGTTTAAGGTCTGTTTTGGTTTTTTTTTTTCTTAGCAGACAAATGTGGTTTTGGTACTGTACAGCATTTTTTATACTGCTATGTTATTTTGAAAAGTGAGTATGTGTAAGCTTTGATAAGCTAGGATCTCACAGAATGACTTTATTCAGGGGTTTTAAGGCAGCTTTAATTAGTTAAATAAGCTTTGTGCCACCTTCATATAAGCTTCACTGAGTCTTAGAATTGGATGCACTGGAGTGCATCATTACTGACTTTACACCTTGCTGAGGGCAGGTCTAAACACCATGGTGTCAAGCCATTGTGAGCTTTGCACTGCCAGGAATGGCAAAAAGCTATTTCTGGGGTCCAAAACAGTTCAGGTATCTTTCTGTTCAGTGCTATATGTAGGAAGGGAAATGGTACCCATTGATAACAGCTGAAATCTGACTCATGCATTAGGTATGACAGTAGCTTTTGTTCTTCCCAAATTTCTGCCATGTTCCCAGACATTTAGTAGCTGCATGAGACTTCTTGTTGAACTTTTTCAAGTAACATATAAGTGTCGGGGAGAGTATGTGTATGTGTGTAGATATAAATAAATGAAATACATAAGAATGCATTCATTTTCTCATTTCATGTGCACCTGTGTCTGTGATTAAGGATGACATTTCTCATAGAATTCATAGTGGATGCTGGATTTTTTTGTAAACAAGGCTCATGTCAAGTGTTGTGACCTGGTAGGATAAAATTCCAGTTGAAATTCCTGAAAGTGCAGCAACAGGTACAGATGGGTAGATGTTAGAAGCAAGTTGGTAGATAATATTGATGTTTTTAATGAAGCATGTTCCGGGTAACACGCTCAGGAGAAGAGTGGAGTGGAAAATAAGAGAGGGGACAGTGTGAGGAAGTACACTGCTCTTAGCTTGAACTGATGGACTATCAGTTGTGCTGCTGCAAGTTTTCTCACAGGGGTGAAGCAGTTTGAACAATCAAGCAGGAGGATAACCATTATTTTGTGTGAACTGGAAGTGTGGTGGCTGTTAGTAAAGCTCAAAAGAGTGAGTAATAAATACAAAAAATAAAAGACTATATCACAGTGGTGAAAGGATGGAAAGGAAACAGCAGACAGGATAAATGTTATGAAGAAAGGAACAACAACTTTGACTGACCCAATATATGTATATTAAAGTATTTGGGGCAGAGAATGGAATTCTCTTTCTGCAATTCAGTCAGAGAAGAGGGGGTGAAGGAAACACCACAGTGGAAAGATTCTGGAGGACTTACTAGCCTTCTGCCAGGACAGAAATATTAAGGCTTTGTCTGCAGTAAAATATCTTACTGAACATGCCAATTTGCTTAATTTTATGAGCATGTAACTCTTTGTATAACAAGTTTTCTTACAGTCATACTCTAGTCAAAATGACAAGGGCAGTTTTTCCAGGACAGCCCTTTCCAAGATGATGGGGGCCCAAGCTCAAGTCATTGTTTTGTTGGATTCCCCGAACTCCTATTAATATTAATGATTATTATGTACAGTAATTGGAGATGGACTTGAAATGGCATTTAACTTGCTCATTATGTTTAACTGTGTATTTTGTCTGTGCTCAAATGTCTCATTTTGCATTAAAAAAGGAAGAGGTAAGATGACCTTTATGCAGACAGAGGGTTTGCTGGTCCTTTCTACCTTAAAACACAGAAGTGCTCCTCACTGATATTTATACTTGGAATTTGAAGAAAGAAAATGTAGAACAAGTAGGCTGGCGCCATAATTATCACTGACCTATAGTGTATGAAATTTTATGAAGGAAAAGCAGCAAAGCTGAAGTTGGAATTTTAGAGCTCTGTAAACGACTTTGAGCCCTTACTCTGCCTAGTGAGCTGCTGCCAAATAAGTACGCAATTGAATCTTTTTTATTCTAGATGACAAGATTCAAAATGAAGTAATCATATTTCACTCCCAACTATTTTTTCGTGCTACTTCAGAAGGGAAGGATTAATTTTAAATGCTTTCCTGGATATTCATTTTCTTTAAACTGGAAATTGCTATAATCAAACTGAAAACTCTTGACAGTGAATTTCAATGTTCTGTTTCTCACCATAACTTTGTTTAATAGGTATCTACAGTTTACTGGAGAAAAGCCATTCTAATTTCTCACAGGAAATGAAAGCAATTTCTGTGTTAAGATTTCAGCCCATATGGTGAAGGAAGGCTAGACTATATAGTCTAGCTCTGAAATGGTGCTTTGTGATTTGTTTCTCCCACTTTATTGCATGGAAGTATAAGACTTCAGATGGATTGCATGAACTGCATGAGCAAACTGTGAAGAAGATTTATTCCAATTATTCACTTTAGATTTATTGTTCGAAAGTGCAAGTATAATATCATCCTGGTAAAGTCTGCATAAGGTATTTGATTAAGCAACTCTGCTTTGGTAGATATCCAATAAGAAGTAAAAGGTTGATTATTTCTTACGGCAACTAAGACTGTCATAATGCTTTCTGGTAGCAAGGCGCATGGTTGCAGATATACAAATGCTGATTAAAAAATGTCTGGAATAGTTTAGCAAATTAATATGTTACACACTTCTGGATTATTTCTTGGTCATACATAGTGAGATTAGGGATAAAGTTTTCTTAGGTTAAACTGTATTACAGGCTTGATGTGAACAGATTTTTAACTGAGTTCTTGTTTATAATTCTGAGTAGTGTGGAGTGGATTTTCTTTAAAGTTGAAAAATGGGTAGATATCTTGATTCCTGTATAAATTCTATTCCCAGAATCCTCACATTCTAAAGCTTCTGCAAAACAGCCCCCAATTATGTTCTGATAACTGCTTATTTTTTCTACTTGAATAACTTTCACATCTTAAACTACTTTCTAAGGTAGTTTACTTCATTTGATAGTAGCATACAGTATTTCCTTTAGAGTAAGATTTTAATTTCCAGTGTGTAAATAATCACTCTTTCCCATGTACCTTAGGCAGTGTAGCTTTGCTTCAATAGAATCTCTGTGGTGGTTTTCTGTGTGGGTTTGGTTTGGTGTTTTTTAGTTTGTTTGTTTTAATTAGTTGTTGTATCAGGTTTTACTAGTCCTGTGAATTCCTTTCAGCTTTTTGTTTGCTGTTTACTAACATACTTTATCACATATAATCTGAAATGCATGTACTGGACACAACAGTACTGTTCCAACATTTGCTCTCACATGATTAATTGTAACCACTGAATCATAGCTTTGATTTATTGTAAGTCTGGGCAATGACTGTGGGTGATGGATCATGATGCTCATGGTATTTCAGAAGTAAAGTTCAGATTACATTTTAAAACAATTTTCCCCTCCTTTGAAGCATCATATTTGTAATCTTTCCATGGAGTTTATGGCAGCAGATGATTATAGTGATTGATTCTTCCAGGATCCTATTAGAGTAGCTTTATTTTGTCAGTTTAGATTCTTAATTAGTATTTTCTTGAAATCATCAGTGAGAATTGATTTTTTTAAAAAAAGAATAACTGGTAATATTTTTAATAAGGCACTCACTATTGGTATTGAATTTTTTCATGCTGACAATAAACAACGTAAAGGAATAGATTTTGTCACAGAGTGCAAATGATTTTAATCTATCTGGTCCCTGGATATTAAAGATTTTGATACAGTTTAATTTTAACTTAATAACTGAAGTGCAGTTTTAAAATGGAGTTGATGGTGTTATTTTGATTGTCTCTTAGTACTGTGGGTTTGCAAACCCATCCCTAAGTAAAGTTCTGGCACTGTTCTAAGACCAGGGAGTGCAAACAGCAACAAACACTGCCAGAAGAGAAATGCAAAGGATGACTTGTGCAGCTGTAGAAGTCTGGCTGAGATGGAGTTAGCTTTCTTCATACAGTGCTTGACAGTAGTTTATGGTAACGCTTGTGTTTCAGATTAGATCTGAAACAAGGAACCTTCTGTAAGGGAAAAGTACTTTGTTCGCTCAATTTTAAAACATCTCCAGATACGGCATAGCATGTTGCCCTAACCCAAGAATAGCATAGATACAGCTGAAATGTTTTGTAAAATGCATCTTTATACAAAAGGAGAAACATATCTAACATTCAAATGGGCTATGTAGAGATATAGTTGGTAGGTAAGGCAAAGACAAAAATATGTATGTGTATGCCTTTTTCCCGTTACGTGGCTGTTGTGTTGTAGAAGACTGCAGCAACATCTTAAAACATATGAGATTTTTTCTCTTCTGGACCCTTTCTTTTCTGAATTCCAGAGAAAGAGGGTCAGTGTCTGTCCCCATCAGACCTACTTAAATAGACTTTGAGAGTACTCCTTTTGATATCTAAAAATTAATATCCATGCAATATCTCTTTCACATCTTTAGTGGTACCAGGTAGGTCTGGTATTTCTAGGCCTAACAAGCATCATCTCAAGTCTCTATCCAGTAACTTAGGAAAATAAGGGCAAAAAGTTTAGTTTATGTCTGCTAATGACCCTCTCTCACTCCTAAATGAAGAGCCAAACATCTCTGTAAAAACTTTTTATTTTTTTCCCCTTACATGTTTCCATGTGAAAATCTCCTTGATAATTAATGCTTTTTCTTAGGTCTTGCCCACCAAGCAGCAGTTTCTTGTGAAGCTGTCTGCACTTACAAATACCACTGCTAGCCTGGAAGGAGAAGAGAGCAGGAGAGACAACAAGCGTGCGTTGCTTGGATTAAGTGGGTCTCCGAAGTCTGGTTCTTAATTAAGATAGGATGCAAGGAGTTTCTGAGCTTTTAGATGTGTTTCTGAATATCTTCTTAAAGGAAGAGAGTATTGCTTCTGTTAATGTAGAATCTGGATAATTTACCCACTTCAGGATGAGTATATTATCCTTGTGATACCCATGAGGCATGAGGCATCTCTTTGCAACATCAGACCTTTAAGTATGTCAATGAATATGATCCTGTGAGGCTTGCCAGATGCTGGAGGTGAATATCTGAAGTATTGGAAGACTCTAAAATTTCCTGTGGTTTACTTCTAATGTAATTCTGAGGAGTAAATAATTTTACTCTAACTTTTTCTTTCCCCACTTGATTTTTATGTTTGGATTTGTAATTACTCAGGGAAGGAATCCTCTCTCATGAAATGCTGACAGGACCTGTCACAGGGTAGATGACATGCAGGTTAGGCCAGCATATGTCTAGTCCACAATGAAGTAAATGCAAGATGATTTGCTAATGAAAAAACCATGAAGAGCATTTGCAAGATATTTATTCAAATGTGCCTTGCATATTAAGAATTTTTTTTAGATAAAATGAAGTATTAGATTATTGAAAAGTTTAATTTTTCTTCCACTAATAGTTGGGAATTACATATCTAAGGTCATAGATATTATTACTTTCAGGCATTTTTTTAAAGTCAAAATGTAGTCTGCGTGTCTTCCCTCTTGTTTTATGGCTCATATCCTTCAGGGCCTATTTTTTTTTAATGACTACAATAATCGTATGCCTGCTTACATTGGTAATAAAGATACGGAATTTAAAGTGTTAATGCTGCAGTTATTAAAATTAAAATTAATCACTGCCAATGATATATAAATCAAATCTTAATGCAGGTTATATTTTTGCATTGTCAGGTGTGCTGAGGCTCACGGCCAAAACATTCAACTCCCTCTACCTGTACCCTACGTGTGTGTGATGAATAGACTCGGTGTTACAATTTAAATCATAGGTCTATTCATTTGAGTATCTCTTTTACCATAGCCCAAACACTTGATAAAGGTTAATATGAGAACTTGAATATTTATATGCATCATAATACAATTTCTTAGATGAGCAATAATCATAGAATCATAGAATAATTAGGATTGGAAAGGACCTTAAGATAGTCTAGTTCCAACCCCCCAGCCATGGGCAGGGACACCTCCCACTAAACCATGTCACCCAAGGCCCTGTCCAACCCAGCCTTGAACACTGCCTGGGATAGAGCATTCACAGGTTCCTTGGGCAACCCATTCCAGTGCCTCACCACCCTCACAGTAAACAACTTCCTTCTTATATCCAATCTAAACTTCCCCTGTTTAAGTTTGAACCCATTACCCCTTGTCCTATCACTACAGTC
>WYDI02020223.1:2770-17958 GCA_009867235.2 Psittacus erithacus | reverse complement strand
AGCAGTGGTTTGTGTTATATCTTAGTTACATTCTTTTGATTCTCCTCCCCATCCCTTTGGGAGTGGGGGTGGGGGGTGGGGGTGGGGGGTGGAGTGAGTGAGTGGCTGCATGGTTCTGGGTTGCCGGCTGGGCTTAAACCACAAAAGCATCTTATCTTAAAGTACAACTATACTCAAGCAGCCTTTTTTACTTCTACCCATAGTGACTCAGAAATCACATCTCTAGTGACTTTTAAAATGAGCAATGAATGACCTATTGACAAACACACCCAGCACAGATGGAAACACAAAACTGGGAAGCCATTCTCATCTAGCCCAGGGCAGGCTACTGTTAGAGATATGTTTCAGGCACAAGGAAAAGCCATCAGCATGCTGGAAGGCGAACATGGCTGCTAAAAGGGTTTCAGAAATACAGTATCAGATTTCAGTCTTGCTGAAAGCTAACTTGTCATTTTAGGCTCATGTAGATGTGCTATAGAAAAAGGAAAAAAAGGAGAAAGAAAAAAAATAATTAAAAATTGAGTACTTCATCAAACAAGCAAGGGGGAAAGTATCTTCAATTAATCCAAAAAAGCAAGCCTAGGAGAAAGCCTTGACCTAATCTAGTGCCTCACTATCTATTAAATCTCCACTCTGATCTCAGCGAAATATTCAGCCCAAGTCTGCTACTCAGTCCGTGACCTTGATCCAGTGCTGCTAAGCTAAACACCCTTCTATTTAGAATGGAATCTTAAACATGTCATTTTCAAGACATTTCAAGTATAATCCAGTGAGTCAGAAAATGAGTTGTTATAAAGTCTTAAATCTGAAATTAATCTCCTAAAGCTAATTAAGTAAAAGTTACATGAACTTGTATTTCTGGATAAAACTATGAACCACCATTACTATTTTCTGCATGCTGTACTACATATAGAAAAAAAAAATCTTTAAATTCTGTGCTTGGTACAACCGAATGCCCTTTGAGCTCCAAAAAACAATCTATAGTTTCCATTTTAATTTCCCATTTTCCCTTCTTAACCCAAATCCTTGCCTCTTGACTCCTCTCTCATTATTCTGTGTTCTACTTTTGTTTCTCTTCCACTGTTTCTCAAGTAGAATGATGAAACTGGGAAGTAGAATGACCTAACCCACTAAAGACTTGGAATGACATGAGAATGAAGGGTCCTCCTCCACCACCATTCCCCACACATCATCTAGGACTGCTGATGTAGTTTGAGGTACTTCTGCAGGATTAAGCAGTCATTTCCTGCTGACCATACTGAGAATATTGCTGCTTCTACATACTCTGCTGACAGGGCTGCTATTCCCTGAAAGCCACATACAAAATTTATCACATACTTGAGAATAAGAAATGTAAGCCCATTGAATCTAATAAATTATGACCATACACTTATGTAGCTAACCTTTTTGTACATTTGCAGCCCTGCACAATAAAAGGCCTTCTGTTGACTCCTATTGCTAGCCCTGCAAAGCCCTACCTTTTTTTATATTTATTTAGAAAAAAAAATGTATACTAGTTTGATTTATCAGCCTCATGTAACAGACAACAATATAATGATAAACTGCATCATCCTTTATTATAACATGGGGAAAAGTATCTCATCCTTTTGGGAAACATTCACAGTCCTACTATGCAAAATAGAACAGGGTTATTGCAGCAAAACTGTGGAGTCTGTCATAATGTAGTTCATGCTTTATCTTAATAAAGATGCTTCTGAAATTTTTTGGCCTACAAAAATATTCACATGTTCAAAACCAAGCATCTCTGGACATACATTAAACACATTAGTATGTGACAGCCATACAGCATTCTTCGTCTGAGGCTCTGACCCAGGACAGGCTCTCAACACTGATGTCCATTTGAAATAAATAATTACATTATTCTCATCCCATTACCTGGTATACAGAATCCATGATCACACATCAGCTGATTCATGGGAGAGAACTCAGTTCTGACCATCAGTTCTGGGAGCTAATCAAAAGACAGTCTTCTTTCAAAGCACTTATAATTCAGGTAGCTTCTCACATTCTTAACTTATCAATTAAGGAAGGTTTTTCATTTAAAAAATACCTAATTATAGAAAAAAATAAAGAAAACATAACTGGAAAATAGTTTTCCCATTTATGTTTTTTTAACCCATAAATTTCATGTGCCTTTCCAACATTTTTTTTCTAAACAAAAGCAAAACTAGTTTTTATTTAACTACACTTAAGCTATTCAAAAGAAAAAAAAACAGCCAACAAAACAAAGCCCCCAAAAAAAATAACCAAAACCAAAACAAAAACAACTCCCAAAAAACCAAAAAAACACCGCATACATTTTATTAATTAAAAAATCCAAACCCCAAAGCACAAAAATGTGTTAGTCTAAGTTAGTGAAAGCTTTAATTATGACTGGCTTAATGTCACAGTGCCGTGAAGAAGACCAGGACAGAAGACCAGGAGTCACTCACTTGAAAGAGCAAAGCTTATTTCTTATCATTCTCTTGAAATATTTAATATTCTTTGTGAAATATTTCATATTCTTTGTGAAATCCTGTTCAGAGACAATATAGGGGAAAGGAAAGAAAAAAGGCTGCTTCCACCCTTAGACTAATTAATAATTAATTAGAAAACAGGTTTCTACTTTAGGGTTCTGAAGTTCAAAAATTTTCTTTAAAAAAAAAACAGGCAAAAAAAAAAAAAAGGCAGCACATATGCCCATTTATAGAAAGGGTGGAGACAATTTTCTACATCGCAACTGCAATAATGTCATAGAATAAATGAACAAAATAACAACATATTTAAGGTCTAGTTTAGTAGATGTCACTTCTGTCTAAAATGCTACCAGATTTTTACAGTCTGTACTGAGGAAAAGATTCTTCACTTGGACTTTGAGCTATGTTATTTGCCAGTAAAACTTCACTTTTAAAAGCAGTCATAGTGGTTACCAACATAGCTAGGACATAAATATTCAATTATGTCTCTACAATACATACAAGTAAAAGCAAATCCGTTACAGACCTTTTGCCCTTCAGCTAAATCTTCCAGCTTTAGAACAGATTTATATAATTCATTTGTTTCTAGTTAGGCAGACTTTTCACTTGAAAATATTCAGCAAAAGAAAGTCAGACAATGACGACTTGATATATCTAAACCTTGCTTTCTATCTAAGGAACTGATACTTGACAACATTAATGAAACCTTTCAACAAAATCAAGCATATCCTCAATCCCTGTGCTGAATTTGTGGCTGTTAATATCTTCCAAATCCATTAAAGAACACTATGATATTTTAAGGTGGGGGCTAAAATAAGTCTTCTTTGAATTTTTTAACTGTATAATGTTGCAGTTGACCTTTTGTATCCAATCATATAAAATTTTTATTTCTGTTCTAGAGGATTTTGCAGAGAATGCCTTGTCTCCTTTGCATTATTAGAGCTATGTGCTTTTATAATCCTTTTATGGTGAACTCAGGCTTTTTTCCTTTACACTCATTAAAAATATAGACATTCTTAATGCACATATCTACATATGCAAGGAATCATACTTCTCCCTTTTATTACAGGGCCTTAGGATGCACCTGCAGGAAGTGGAGAAATTCTTTTTACTATGCAGAAATTCGCTGTGCACATCAAATTGTTTAATAAGGTCATTTCACTATTGAATCTTCATTTTCAAAGAGCTCCAAAAATGTGTGACATTATAAGTGTTGGAGTACTCCATCTATTCATAAAACAGGAAAGGCTGGAAAAAACGGGGGCTGAAATTCCATGCAAACTGGAAAGAACAGGTTTTGTGAGATGCTTTTACAGTTCTGATAGATCATGACATACAAGTTACTGTCATATAGAGTATCACTAACTGGCAGCAGATTATGTAGTAGTTGTATCTATGTAGGAGATACCTATTGTGATTTTTCTGTATCATTTAGCCGCCACAACTATGAACTTTAGTTAATGCCAACAAATATATATCCAATATCAAACAACCAACAAAATTCACCTTCTACCATTTGCATAACTTGTATTTTCATGGTTTGAAATAATAAAATCTAAAGACATCTAGTAACATACACGGTGAAAATGTGAGAATCTTCTGAAAGAAGGGTTCAAGAAAGAAAAGAGCAACTACTGAATTATGCAGCTTACATGACTAAAAAGCTTGTGCAAATCAAACACTTCTGAATTTAATTCAAGTTCTGATACAAAGAGCATTCAAGTGTGACAAAAGCAAAAAGGTCTGAATTATATTAAAAAGAAACAGATTTCTACCACACATACTGCTTTATGTACCTATATAATGTTCTTCACACCTTTATCTTCCTATATATTTTTATATATACAATTGTGTCTTGACTGTTATGGCAAGACATTGAAATGGTAGTTCCCTTTATTATAAGTTTGAATTAAAGAATGACTTTCAAAACTCCTACAGACTACATAATTTTAGGCATTACACAACTGGCTGACTAATGTCCCCAACAGGTATTCCACCTTCTTAGCGAGCGATTGTACCCTATTTCCTGAAACCACACAGGAATTCTTTCCTTTCCCAATATGAAGTTTATTAAATTCAATTATGACACCATTTTCCACCCTCACACTTCACTGTTAGGCCACACAGTCAGTTAGACTGCTTGTCTCTCCAAATTAACACCTGCATTTGCTGCCAAAGAAGAAAAGGTACACCCAGTGACCTAAGAACTCTGCTTCAGGCAGATCAGATGAATTTGCATCAAGCTGCCATTTTGGGTTCGATGTTAGATAGCTGCTCACTATGCTGCACTCTACAAACACCCCATTCAGCACCAAAATGGAATGGGGTCTAGCATTTTAGAAATATATAAAACAGACAGACCTTGAAGTACAGCATCATTCCGTGACATATTCTTTAGTCTACTTCACTATTCCATTAAATCACAGATGACAAGTGATGAGACATTGCTAATAATTTTTGTAATGCACAGGACCAACTTTATCAAAATTTCTCTATTAGTCTGCCATCTGTCATTTTTTACTTCATAACTAAATGTTCTGTGATTTAGAAACAAAATATTTATGCATTTATTTAATTAGGTAAAGGTAAGAAGAGGTGCCTTGAAACCCAGAGTACACAGTAATATTTTTAAGACACCAAGTATCAAATATTAAGCAGTGTTGGATCACAGTTTAACCCATGCACATCAAAAACAGACCTTTGGCAATCCAAACTTCCCTCTGCACTTACCTTAGTTGATGACTAAATTGATAAAACTATCCTTAGTAACCCAGCCTCAGCTTGATGGGAAGCCTACAAAGTTAATTATTGGCTTTCTCCTTGGGTCATCATATTTTAAAGAAAACACTTCTAAATTCATTGTCCAAATTTGACAGACCAACGGAGTCAGGTCAGATGGATAAGTGATTTTGTGGAGCTTGAGGTACTGCTAAAAAGTAGCAGTTCTTATTTGACTGTGGAGAAGGATGAAGAAGGATGGGGCATAGTTCCAACTGGGGCACTTTGTAAAAACTTTCAGATCAGTCAAAAGACAAAGAAACTCATGAAGAACCCCAAACAAAAAAACCCCTTCTTCTTATCTTTCCTGGGTATTCTATGAGCTTCAAAACCTGCATGGTGCATTATACTGCCAGTATTCTCAGTGTTGAACACCATTATCTTGAAGTGAATATGAATTTGTTTTCATTAAGTTCCTACAATTTTGTATGGTATAGTCAAAATACATATGAAAACACCTTTCCAGAATACTACTGAGAATCTCAAGAATAAATAAAAGAAACATTGCACTATCTAGAGACCACAATGAATACCAAATACATTAGCCTCATTATTTCTTTAATATGGTAAGAAATGTTAGAGAGATATACACAGACTATTCACTGCAGTACTCAAAAACAACACATAAAAACCCAGTCCTTTTAACTAACAGGAGATGACTAGGGCTTCCAAAGC
This sequence comes from Psittacus erithacus, assembly GCA_009867235.2. Taxonomy (NCBI): domain Eukaryota; kingdom Metazoa; phylum Chordata; class Aves; order Psittaciformes; family Psittacidae; genus Psittacus; species Psittacus erithacus. The sequence continues at coordinate 12,028 of WYDI02020223.1, read as the reverse complement.
AATTCCGTGCATGAATAGTATTTGAACAAAATACCACTGAAAATAAATAAAAAAAAAAAAAAACACATAACAAATTTACATTATGTCTTTCATTTTCCTGTCTGTAGGAAAATGGGAAGGTGACCAATGGGGAAAAAGGGTTGGGAGAAGGCACATAACTTAGAGAAGAACAGGTACAGACCTATTTTTTTTAATCATTTCTTTAAAGACTTTAATTTCATATTAAAATAAACCTTTGGAAAGGGGCATCAATTTTGTTCTGGACTGTTCCTACCAGCTTGCAGTCTCATTGTCTGCCAAAATAAAACCAAGATCTGAATCTCAATAATGGTATCTTAATCTTGGGGCTGTGCCCTAGCTCATGTGATAACCAATTGCTCAGTTTGTAACTATTCGAGCTAGGGTCATGGATTTCAAAGGATTCACACTCCTGGAAAATAATAGGGGAAAATCATTTAGACTTATTCTAAATTATCAAAAACTGACAGAGAAATATGGTTTTGTTTTTCTTTCTATGTACAAGAAAAATAGTGGACCCTTCCAGCATGATATGGACTATATTTCTCCCTTATCTATTAAGACTTGCTGCTGTCTGCAGTGAAAAGAACGGTAATGAGATACTGAATGATGCACAGACAATTGCAATCACGATTTTTTACAAGTCAAGTTCTTTTACAACTTTTCTTTGAGTTAATATTGTCATTGAACTTACTGTGGATAAAGGGATACAGAGGAATGAAAGAAAACAATGCAGAAAAGTAAAACGACCTTCACAAATTAATGAATTGAAGAAATTAGTTAGTCATAACTCAAAGACCACACACATGCTTTGCCTCAGAAGAATGTTAAATTACCATCAATATTACTTTCATATCATTTGAAACTACTTCACAATCATTTAGCAAATATACAGCTAACTATATGTAAAATGTTATACCTTCTACTGCTCAAAAGGAGAAAAAGTGGTCCGTCAGACTGCACTATGACTACTAACAGTAAAGACAAAGACAAGATCCATGAGCAGAATAACTGTGCATGAGAACTTTTGGCATATGTGTTGACGTTGCTCTTAAATATAACAATGAAACAAATAGATTAAATTAATGAAAATTACATTCTGCAAGATGGCATTGGCCAGCTAAGCCACAAAAATCACATCATAGATCCATCAGAAACCAAAAACGGTCTTACAGTTAAGGCTTAAATTTGCTGTTAGACAAGAGTGGAGATAACACTGGGAAAGACTCTAACACTAAATTTTTCTTGAGATATTAGCTGACAAGTTTCAGCAGAAAAGGAAAATAAAGTCTCCTTAGTTCTTCTAAAAATGCCAGCTATATTTGTATAATGGCCACCCACAACCCATTTAACAATACCACCTGCGATTTACCTGTATGGGAGTAAACTCAGCCAAAGAGTTGGATTTTCTTGTTGTGAAGGTCTGTTTTGTTTTGAAAGGGTTTGGGGGGGGCAAGGGTATTGAGGGGGGTGGTGTTCAAATGCCATTAGCAGCACAGCAGAATTTTAGTCTCCACAAATGTATTTAAAGACATGTACATATTTAATGAACTATAATGTTCCTCCTCCACTATACAAAAAATTGTATCTGCTCCAAGTTTTACTATTCACTGATGTAAGTCCCACATGGCAAAATAACTCTTAGGTCAAAGCTTGATTCAGTTACCTAAAACAATAAAAAAATAAGAACTGTAGTCTTTCCAAATGAATGAATAACAAGAGTGGAATGGCTTCTGTCATCTAGTAAAACCTTCAAACTTACACATTACATATAAAGAATAATTTACGTAATTTAATAATTTACAGCATAATAATGATTTGGAAAACTGAATCATTGATAAAAGAATACTATTCTTTAAAGGAATGACAAATAAGAACATTCACTCCCCACTGTTCACATGCTTCCATTGTTACCACCGATGTTTCTTCTTCAGATTTGCTCTTTACGCTTCATTCCATATGTTGAAACAGTCCCTACTGGAAGCATAATTTATTTCACTTTGGGGGGGTGGAGAGTGGAAGGAGGGGGGCAGGGCAGAAAACAAAAAAAAAAAAGGAAAAGGAAAAAAAAAAGAAAATATTTCTTATGAATTAGTTCTGTAACTCAGTTCACCACAAGATCACATTCAGCAGAAGCAGAATGCAGAAATATCAAAGAGGGGGGGAGTGGGTCAGAGGGCAGGCAAAACACGTAAATTGGCATAAGTTGGTCATGGCACCATGCAGCTGGATGGCTTCCAGATCCTGCTGTCCAATCCCCAACAATTACTGTCAGGGTCATGATGGGAAACTGAAATCCACGATGGAGTCATGAAAAACCTTCCACATGAGATCCATCACTGGACAGGACACCCTTAAGAACAAAAACAAGATGGAACTTTGGGTGAGATATATGACTCATGGACCTGAATATGACTTAGAAGATGGCTACAAGGAGCCAAACACTTCCTAGTTTCTACTCCTTATAGAGGCACTTTGCCCATACTCCAAGGCATCACTGGCAATCCTGCAACTCTAGCTCTACAGTGATCATCATTCAGGGATTAAGCTACCTGTCCTATCTCTAACCTCAAGGCAGTATCAAAGTCCTGATCTGAATAATAACCTCCCTGTTGCAAGGGGGTATTTGCTGCCTTCTTCATGCTAGGCTTTATATTTCTTGCTAATTTAGTAGTCATATTACCATCTTCCACAGTGTTTCTCCGCTTCTGGGCATGTCAGAAACATAGTCAAGAAATATAATGAAAAGAAGGGTAAACTCACAGACACTAGACTTTGCAGGTAGTAAATACTACAGGTACTAGTAAAAATGGCAAGTGATTGTTTAAGCATACCTGTGATCAGACAACACACTAGAAACCTGCCTGTCTTCATAGAATAAGGTGTCTTAAATCACCTCAATGCCTTCTCCCACCAGTGTTAAGAATAATAGGATAGTGGCCCTGTCTTTGGTATGTCAGCTTCAGTTTTAGTACAGCATTGTTTTATCTGGACATCGGACATCAGCAACCCAGAAGAGGCAGCATTAGCAAGCAAATTAGCTATACTGCACTCATTTAGAAATCTTTTACTCTGTTTTGAACCAACAGATCAATATAAATGAAGGAACATAGGCCAGCACCTTGTGCCCTCATTAAATATGGCATCAAATTCCAAGGACTGAAAAGCTTATTTGAGATTTTGTAATTTAAAGGGGTTTTTCTTACAGGAGAAAAAAAAATATCAAAATACAACACATATTTTATAGTCACATAAAGTAACTTGAAATGCCCATTACATTACAAAGGATTTCTTAAAATCTAAATATCTTCATTTTCTTCCCAATTGCAGAGTAGCCCAGAAAAAAAAAAAATAAAATCCTGGCTTTAATTAGTTCTATTATTAGATTTATCCTAAGTAACTTGGTCCACAGAGAGCCAGATACTAATTTCTTTTAGAGGTATACTGCATACCAACATTACAATACTTTACTCACATTTTAAATTATTTGGCCTTTAAATGCTCTAGTCTAAACATCATACAGTGTAAGTAGGAATAGGCTGCTAAGATCCCTACATATATTGTCAAAATGACATCTACCACTGAAATAAATACTCCTCAACTAAGGGGATATGGAAATCAAGTCTGAAATTGTGATGAATTAACAACAGTGCCTGGTTTCCTCAGTTATCAGTGGCCACATCACTGAAAATCTCAGTTATTCTAACATTTTTCACAACATCCTTCCAGGACATTTTTAATGAGTCCAGTGAACCTAGTCCTAAACCACAGAAGATTACCTGAATACCACAAAACAAACATAATTTTTTGGCTTTAGCATTTGTCCTCCATCTAACCATTTTCTCACCTTCATCATGGTTTGGAACTCCAGGTTAACTTCCCTCCTTCTAAGAAGCCCTGGAGAGAGTTAAAACATAAAATAGATTTCTTTTTTCCAAAGGTTCCGTTATATACCTGAAACCACGGTGAAGTCATATTCACTAAGCTAGTACAGGCAAATCCCTGTAGTAGAAAAGGTGCAGGGGCAGAACAGTTCACACGCTTGCCTTCTCCTGGAGTTAGAAGTAAATTTACAGTCTAGGGAGAAGATAAATGATGAAGCCCAAGTGGTAGATCTATACTCTATTAAATTTGTGAGTTTTGCACTCCCCCCCCTTCAAATGCCAGTTCACTTGGCCCCAAGACACTGAATATGGTTTATGATTTTGTTAGTTCTTCCCTCTAGTATCTTCTTTTGATTAACAGAGTGCTAAACTTCCTTATAAATTATGATTTAAAACTTCAAATTTGTTAGAAATGTAAATAAATTTGTTAGAAATCTAAATATGTTCTAGTGCACACTCTTACATTCTGAATATTTGTAATCTTTCACCTGCTGTTACTACTGACCTTTAATCTGTTCTCTACCATGACTTAAACAAATTAATTAGGCAAGGCTAAATGCCCGAATTAAGCATAGTTTGGTTTTGTCTTCTAGTCCATCTTGCAAACTGATGGCGTGGAATGCACTATGGAGAGCTTGATTTGCACAAATTGAAGAAACCCTTAAAAATAGCTAGGATGCAACCTTATCAATAAGTAGCATCCCTGCACTTCTTACCAGCTATAATTACTCATGGACTCCACACTCAAAATGAAACCATTAAGATGATAAAAATGCAAATCCAATGTTTCAAAATACCTCTACAGTACAGAATATTTGTTCTCTTTATCACTTAGCCTCAAAGTTTTATCACTCATAATTTATGGATTTTTTTCCCCAAACAGGATTTTATTTTGAATAAACAGAAAGTCAACAGCAAAATCCAATAAAATACAACACCATAGAAAACCATACAAATCCAGGTTTACTTTTATTACAGAAAAAAAGCCAGAGATCAACATTTAGTAGAGTTGAAGAGTTTAGCCTGTTGCTCTATAGTTTCATGAAAGAAAAATCAGACACGAAGAAATTTTGTCACAAGATTTTGTCAGCTTAAACTGTGAATCAGCCCGTAACAAAAACAAAACAGAACAAAACCACGAAAAATAGCCCCCCCCCAAAAAAAAATCACAGCCCCACAAAATAGTTTTCTTCTCAAGATAAACTACTTTTTAACTAGAAATTAATGCTAGACTCAATGTTACTATTTCTTCTAAAAGAACTTGGCAAAATATTTTTTTTTTTTATTTTTTCTTCCCCAAAGCAGTAATAGATAAATAAAAAACAAGCACTGCAAAACAAGAAAAAAGGTGCCAAGCTTTTAAGAAGCGCTTTTGAATGCACTCTCTTAGGAAATTACAAAATCTGCAAAAAGGCAGCCAGTTATAAACCACTGCTTCAGGGCGTGCTTTAATTTCTAGACATGAAGAAAAGAACACAAAAGGTCCCTAGGTTCACCCAGATCAACTCAAGGCTGAACCAGACCTGTTACGCAGAACTCAGTCAACTGTCAATCTTTGGTAACAGGCAAAAAGTAGAAAAAATGCTCTTAATTGCCATTTGGCTGAAAAAGCCACCTCACAGTTTAAATTCCCTTTTTGTCTCAGCTCAGGCATCTGCATCCCTCTTATTCTTCACTCACTTCCCGTTTATGGGATCAGGGGCTGATATAATGGGAGGCTGTAACATACTAATTCAAGCATAGCAAGATTTCTGGAATTTCAAGGTGAAAAATAAAAATAACCATAATACTTACCCTAATTTTATTAGATGTGCTTTGTCAGAATGTGTGGGCAGTTCCTAGCCCTTCCATTCTTATTATTCTATCTACCAAATATGTAAAAAGACTGTAAAAGAAGCATGGATGTGCTACATAATCACCCATTAGACCCACAGAAATCCAGTGAGTACCAGCTCAAAATATGCACAGGCTGTATATATGGCTATAGTAGAAAATTAAATTCTTTTCTCCTGGTAATTACAGCCAGCTTTAAATATAGTACATATTTCATACTTCATTGAATTAGTTTACCTTGCTACTTTTTTTTGAGAAGTAATCTAAATACAGCATCCCTCCTGCCCCCCACAATACTTTCTGTAGCCACTACCGTTTGCCAATAAAATTTTATTGTCTATTTTGGATAAAAGTTAAATACTTTCACTTGCATTTTAATTCAACATGGCTGAAACAGGAATAAACAGCATCCGCCAGTCCATAGAGTGACAAGATTTGTAAGGTGTAGTGAGGTACTTTAAAAGGTGACCTAATTCTTTCCATCCACTCCAAAGAGCAGTATTTCTTCTGACCTGACTACATTAGTCACAGGAAAGAAAACAGACATTGTAGGAACCTGAAATAACTGAGGACACAAGCTTTCTAGGATATAGGAAGATAGTGGTGCACACACTTGAATCCCCATGAGCACATAGCAGTGTGAAGATTTATCTGCGCCTGTGGGCCAGATTCTTATGCATTCATGTAGACTTACAATCTAAGTGTATGTCATTTGAATACCTACTTATATATATACATATATACAAATATATAATTTGTTACTTTTCATTGAGAAAGATGCCTCTCTCTTTTCCCCCAAAGTGCTTTTATTTAATGTTTGTTTGAGAAATTAGTTGGAAAGTAGGAAGACAAAGGGTTCTCTATTTATTTAAGGGTTCTCTACCTGCCCCTGCTCCAGAAACTTATTCATTTAATTTCTTCTGAGGGCTTTTGCTATTGCTACATATTACTTTGGGTCTCTTAACATATGCCAAGCTTTAAAACCAGCCACTAAACTCATGGATTATCTTCTGTGCTATGTCATTGGGATTTACTCTAGTATAAACACAATTTTGTAACAGCTAATACAGTGTAATGCAGAGCTGGCGCTACATTCAAGAGTGCGGCTCACTCTTATGAGTTCTCTTATCCCAGTCAACCAGATAGTAAAACAAGAACATGAGGAGCAAGCACTTAAACTAGCCCACTGGTGCAGCAATCTCTCTGAATTCTCACAATATATACATTTATATGGGTTTGGAAATGATAATGCAAATGTCAGCAGATACAACTCCTCATATGTGAGGAATGGAAGGACTCAAACAAACTTTCAGAATAAGATCTCCGTGTGTTTCACCCAACTTTTCTACTCTGCTTGATTTCTTTTATTTGTTTGTTTGTTTGTTTAAGGGAAGCTTAGCAAGGAAAATTTAAAGACAGTATTCACATATTCCCCAACACAGGCAAGTCACAAAAGAGTAAATGCATGATGTATCCATGATGATGCACCTAGTGCACATGAAAGCTTACTTGATTCAAACAGGCTGAGCTCACAACATGCTTGCAGAATGACATTAAGGTCAATCTGTACTGGTCATTTTTTTCTGAGATTTTGCCTGAAAGCATCTACATCCTAATGAAAAGGAGAATGAGTAAGTGTGGAAGAATCTGGTTGAAATTACATATAACAAAGGTAAAAAAGCCCTACATTGAATTATGAACAATGCAGCTTCAAAAGGTTGTAATAGAAGAGCAGCCTGAAGCCAGGGATGTGCTAATTAGAGAATTTAGTTAAATAAGATTAAATAGATAAGTAAAAACAAGCAAAGGAAATTTATTTCCCTTCCCACATACTATTATGTGGTGCCCAATAATAGAAGTAAAGAGTAAAGCACACTGAGAAATTCTGTTTTATGACAGGACAAAATAGTTTAATTTTACCCTGTCTCAACCTTCTTATTAATAAAAAGGTGGTCGGCCTAAAGAAACTAAATGAAAAATTATGCTCATATAGCCAAGAGTTATATTTATAGCTAAGCACAACTGTAATAATGGATGCTTTATTTAACTCCTCCTTTGCTGTTTTAAATAAATGCATTAATTTTACCTTTAATATGACTGGATGAGGATTCTAACTCCAAATGATTCCTGAATTTTTATTCTTTTTTTCTCTCCCAAAGTGTGAAAATCCTTAGCAATTGAACAGTGAGACAAACTATTGCTCAGCTGCCCAGTAAATTATTTCAGAGCATCCAGAGAAAACACAGCATAGCTCAGTAAAAGTCAGACTACTTTGAAAACTGGCATCAAGCAAGCCCTAAAAAGAAGGAGAATCTTTCAGGAAGCTAACATTTGGAGCAGTTTGTCTTTCCCCTTTTCTGTTACCCAGCTTCTACCTGGGACTGAAGAACTGAGTCAGAGTGCAATAGAATTTACACTTGAAAGAACAGCTGAGATATTCTTTATGTTCATTATAAACATCATCCCAAAGTACAGGTGTTAAAAGAGATCTCCCCAACACTGTCCTTTCAAATGCGCTTTTTTTTCCCCAAGTATTTTCCACAAAGAATTTTTCACTGAATCAACAAGATACAGCCACCCCTTTAAAGGGTGAAGTCATGGCTTTCCCTTACGCTTTCACAAATGATTTTCCACTGAAGTGTGCATCCCAGAGTGCACCAAGGCCACAGAAGCACCAGCACACAATGGTCTATCAGATCAGGCAAACATAAGTAAGCTAATGATTAAACAACATGCCCTCAAACAATGCCAATACATGAAAGAGCAGCATAAGCATAGTATTTTCTCTGCCTGAACGATTTATAATTGGAAGCAAAAGAGAAAGACGCCTCATCTAGTAAATCATTATTTGGTAGTTTACAGAAATGTTGCATTACACTGGCAAACTTGATCTCCATTTTCCTATGAGAAGACAGCTTCCCTGGTGGTTCTGAGCAGGGCAATAATACACATTTTAATGAGTACCAACTGATCACCTGCAGCTCTAGAGGAGCAAACATGCTTCTTCCCCTTCCTAAATCAAAGAATATTCAAGCCAAAAAGATATCAGCATCTTTTCAGCTGCTGTTTTCACCTTGGAGCTCAAAGATATAATGGAAGCTAATGGTGAATATTAACACATTGGTCTGCTATACAGTTGTTTTTACAGTTGTTTTTCTTTTTTTTTTTTTTTTTTTAATAAATATAATTCATGTAAGAACATGAATCTTAAGCAACGTGTCACAAAGCTACAGCACCAATTCAAATCGTGTCCTGGTAAACACCAAAAGGAACTAACATATACAGAATACAGTTGATGGCTTCATTCATTTTAGATAGAAAATGTTGACACAAAAGAAGCACAGAAGCAGCTGACACCTCTGATGGCGTTGTCTGCTGTAACAAATTTACCTAGTGTATCATTTCCATGGTTTAAGTCAAGCCATAAATCAGAACCACGTGGCCCGCTGTCATGGGTTCAGCAGTAGCAGTCATTTTTTCTCCTTCTTAGTGGCTGGTGCGGTGTTGTGTTTCTAACTTTCAG